>JAQNBH010000010.1:4128844-4141650 GCA_028752905.1 Cladorhizidae sp. MBARI D1340-BT2
TACATAATTAGCAACAGTTAGGACAGGAAAATCATCTCACTAGTCTTTCAGGACTCCAGCTCTGTTTATGTCATCACCAAGATGGATAACTTTTCTTCGTGCAAACAAACATTTGTGTGACTCAAAATAATCCTAGCTCTGCAAAACCAATCTTGAGTTGCTCTAAGTATTCATCAAAGTTAACAGAACACACCAAAAATGTTAACTTGAAATAATACTTCCAGCTTATAATGTATTGCTGTTACCTATTTTTGGACCAAAGATGCACCAAAAAATGATTGTATAATTTCAAGTAGCATTTCACCTCCCAGAATAAGGTTGATCAACTAAACCACTTAGGAACAACTTATCACTTCCATTGGCCTTGATGCATGCTGCTAAGGTTGTTGAGGTGTTTTGGAAATAATCCATCTGGGCCATCAGACCTATTCAGAGAGATTGAATTGTTTTTATGATATAATGCCCAGAGAACTCAAACTTTTTTCCCGAGTGGGTGGGAACATTGAATAATGGTCTCTAAAGGATCTTTATGCCCGCTTATAATTGGTCAGCTTTAATTGTTTGATGAATTGGTAGATGCTGGCATCAACTTCTGGACTGATTTGGCTATTCACAAAATTAATTTTTGCTGCTCCTACCTCTAGCCATTGATTTACATCATGCAGCAAAGTAAAATTAGTAGCACTTTAGTAGCACTAAGCATTGTAGTCATTGTTAGCCACCACATTTACCATGATAACTGTAATTTCCTTGCTACCAGGTTTTAGGATCCTCAGGGCACCCTCTCCAATATCTTTTTCTTTCCTTTGCATAGTGGAGAGTCACACTCTGGATAGGCTTTGATAGAAAAAAAAATAGCAGTGAGATTGTAGGAAGTATCACTATGATATTGTGATACAGGTTTAGGCAATGTAACACATAGCATTCCTGATCCTGGACAACGGCTGCACCGAAGTTCATGGGCTATGTTCTCAGCTGTTGCATTGACAAATAGGTGAAGCCTACACTATAAATGCTATAAATGAACTGGCTAGTATGATAATAGAGCTAATGCTTGAGCTCAGTGAAAACACATCATCTGAGTCAGATAATGTATTTTCACTGAGGTCTCACATCTCTTGTTCACCACAGGTGGACACAGGAAACCAACCTCCTAATCAAGAAAACCAGACATTGCATTCCATCTAGATGATAGATCCTCATCAAGGATACGAAAGAGTGGGATTGTTCCACTCTCAATATAAAGCATGGGCAAGTCTACTAGTCCTGCTGGATTTTGCAGATTTGTGTGCTTTACTGAAGGTCAATGCTGTAACAAAGAATGATACATATCCTCTGCCCTATGCATGACTTGGGAAGAGTCATTATTTTATAGCACTTCACTTAGCAGCCAGATTCTGCCAAATCAAAATGGACCATGCACCAGAGTGGGTTGATGGTTTCGTTTACATGCCTTTTAGATATGTAATGCTAGGACCACATTTCAGAGGATAATACAAGCTGTTCTGGTTAGAATTGGGTGGAAGTATTATTTTGATGACATCATGGTACTTTCTGAGATATTTAAGTACAATCTAGTACATGCAAAAATTGCGTTGAATATAGAGTTCCAGGGCAAGACTCACCTTTTGAGGCACAGAAATGTTTCTTTGCATTAAATCAAGTCATCTACTTTGGAAATAGTGGGCATCTCTAGTAGAAATGGAAGAAAATATACACCCTCCTAAAAATGTTATTATTGGTTCAAATTGTCGTAAAAATATATTTGCAAATTTTCAAAGAGAAATATTGAACTTTCATAATTTTATGGATGTTTAAGTGATGTGTAAGTGTAATTGACTGAGTTGATGGAAATAATACACAGTAAACTATTTTGCCAGTTCATGCCAACGATTTTCTAGGATGAAACTACTACACATTTGATTCAGATGAGCCTGTTTGCTTTCGGATAAGGCTTTCACTGATCCTTTGGCATAATAAGTGTCATTTATAGTTGGGAGAACACTAGTCTTTGGTTGAAAGGATTTGGCAATCTTCAGGGGAACGGTGGACAAATTAATTTTTTTTTAACCTGTGGTTACAACTTTAGAGCTCCATACATTCTGAAAACTTCATGGTATGGACTTGCATATATAACTCAAAAGATAGGTCTCTCTGTGTGCTCTCTTTTGATACTAAAATATGTTTCATAGGTATAACTATAGGCAAGTTTACTAGACCCTAAAGCGGAGGGACCTCAAAAACCTGCACCCCAAAATCGGCGGCCAAAACCACTCTGAGTTGGAAAAAATTGAAAATGGTTACGAGTGGCTAGAGGAAGCTCTAGCATCAATGACCGTTCGTTAAAAATTTATTACCTGGTCAAGCGCGCGGGTGGAAAATTGAAGGCGTTGCACAAATCAACGCTTTCAATTTTCCACCCGACCAGGTAATAAATTTTTAACGCCTATTTCAAATGGTCATTGTTATGCTTAGAGTCTAGAGCTTACTCGTCAATTTTTTGGCAATTCGCAACTCGGAGTGGTGATTTTGGGATGCAGGTTTTTGAGGTCCCTCCGCTTTAGGGTCTAGTAACTTGCCTATAGTTATACCTATGAAACATACTTTAGTATATCAAAAGAGCACACAGAGAGATCTATCTTTTGAGCTATATATCAAGTCCATACCATGAAGTTTGCAGAATCTACTGAGCTCTAAAGTTGTAACTACAGGTTAAAAAAAAAAATTAAAAATGGCAACTGTCACCCCTTCATAGGTGTATCAGTCAGGATGCCACTGTAGCACTTTGCTCGCACTTTCATGATAGCATTAACACCATGATTGTGCAATGTCAAGAAGTCATGCATTTCTCTGATGCCAGGTAAACTGCGCTATTTCTTGGTAGCAGAGTTTCTCCAATAGCGCCCAACACAGCCACTGTCAAGTACAACACTAGATGGCATTGCATCACAGTCACAAGTTCACATTCATTGAAGATATCAGCTGAGTAAAAATCCTGAGCTGCCAAGAGTCGGTCAGGGTCAAATTTGGTGTGTCCAGCCACCATAAATGATATCCTACAATAGGCAAGGATGTTTTGTTGAGTAATTTCGAATATTGCTGCCATTAAATATTGGGTTTTTATTTGTGCACCCAGCATTGTCCATAAAAATATGAACTCTCTGAATCCAGTACGGAACTGTCACTGATGACTTGATGTAGTGGAATAGATAGGACAAGGTATGGTCAGTTTTTTTGGACCAATAGTTTCATTGAGCATATATATGCAGGTGTCCAGCTCTATCTCTGTGATCAACAATTCCAAAAAGAATGGAAACATTGTGCAGAAAGTTTTTCATCCTTCCTGGGAAACATTAATCATAACCATAGGTAAACTTTGAGTTGTTAGTGAAAAATTGTGAAGTGTATATTTTTTTCCATTTCTACTTGGAGTGCCCACAATATAATATCATTCCTTTAGTTTGTTGCTGAGTTTACTAAAACTGCAGAACCTATTATCAAACATAATATTATCTTCAATGATATAGAGTTGGCATTATCTGACAAATGTCAAGCACCAGGTTACCAATTTTGTTACTGGTGAACAGCTTGTCCTCGAAACTGAAACCAGTCTAGAGGAATGGGGAGCTGTAATGAGACAGACCAAGCAGATAGCCATATTTATCCTGTGGTATCATTACTTTTAGCTTGCATGTCCATCAAAAGAACTCTATCACCAAACTGGGGAGCCTTTCTGGTCTGTACAATAATATACTTCAGACCATATTAACTGGGATAATACTCATGCTCTTTGTTAGATCATTCTTCCTCACATCATTACTGAACACCATTAACTTTGGCCATATTAGTTTATACCTGATTTATCATTTACAGGCCAGGGATCCCTTTTGATGCAGCACTGATGCTGCACGGCTGATTGCTTCATTTCATTTGACTTTTAGTTTCACTATATGACTGAATGTTTTGGTAAAATCTATGATAGAGCAATTAATAAAGTAGATGGAGCATACCACAAAATTAACAATTTTGGCACAAACATAGATCTTGGCATAATTCTATATATGATTCCAGCAACTAGACCCTGTCTAAGCCATGGAAAAGTTATATCAGAACTTAACACAAATATCTCATATAACTTCTCCATGGCTTAGACAAGGTCTAGTTGCGGAATAATATCTAGAATTATGCCAAAATCTAAATTTGGGCCAAAATTGTTAATTTTGTGTTACGCTCCATCTACTTTGTTAATTGCTCTATCCTCTTAACCACCTCACATGAAGATAAAATGTACAATACCTTAAGTTCATGCAAATGGAACATAAAGCTGCTCCTAAATCCATGCTGAAGAATTATAATGCAAACTTGACGGTGGGAATTAGATTTAGTTGCCAAAAGCATAATATCTGAATATTATTTTTTGGGATGACCTGTTAAAGATTTTTATACCACTTTAACCCTTAGAACCCTATGCTCCCTAATATGTGTGTGCCTGCCACCCTGTGGTCCTGGGGGGAAAAATTACTAAAAAGTTTAAAGTTGATTATAATGCCAAAAAAAAAATGGAGAAAAAAAAAGGGAAAAAAAGGAAAAAAAGCCGAAAAACCGGCCGCTCGGGTATATACCACTCTAGGTATCGGCCGAAAAACCGGCCGCTCGGGGTCTAAGAGTTAATTTGCTTCCTCCATCTGACAAAGCTAAAAAAAATCTGGATAACCAAAGTGTAATATATTGAACCATCTCTGGCTACGTATTTCCATGGTATTTATTGTAAATTACAAATTCTGGATGTCTAAAGTTGATACTCTGGGTATTTCCTCGGTATTTTTTTAAACTGTATTGATGAATCCCATTTAATTATAATTCTTTTTGTTATTTTGTTCGTGTATGTGAGATGTGCTCAAGCAGTCAGGAAGAAGCTCCCACATTATAACTGTCCAGCAAAGAAAGGACAACTAGTTAATTCCTGCTCTTTTGTGTTATTCCTTTATCAAAGGAAGGCTAATAAATTGGTGGGTTCTACCAAAAATTTCAAGCTGATATGAAACCTATTAAGTAATTAGTTGTAAGTCACAACTTTTCATTGTTCATCCTGGAACATGTAATATTTTTGTACAAATTACAAGTGATTTTAATCAACAGTGGAATTTTAATCAACAGTGGAATGGAGACAACAATATCATAATTATTACTTTGCAAGTTGTAGTCAATGTGTGACCGACTCCAGGGGGGGAATGAGGTTTATCCAGTTTGAAAGTTCTTGATTTTGTGATGTGAGCTCTACTAGCATTAATAGTGGAAATTGGCCCATAGAATTGTAACTGTATAGCAAGTTTATCAGATTTCAATAAGATATTAAAAGTTCAAAAAAACATTGTCCACTCCTAGATGGAACTTTATAGTAGATATAGAAACATCCATTATTCGATAAAGTTAACTGAAGCTAAATTATATACTTGATATGAACTTGAATAAACTATCAAAAACTCACACTTGATTTACTAAAACAAATTGTTTATCTTTATATTTATAATGCAGAAGTCTCTACTTGTTTCGTGACAGTCTTCAGCTCTTCTTCAATGACTTCACTGAAATTCATGTAACCAGCCATGGATTGCATGAGTGATCCAAGCAGAACAACCAAATCTGAGAAATGAGGTCTATTCTCAGGCTGATACTTCCAGCACTTCAGTACAACTTCTTCATACCTATTAAATGGACACTGAGGATTAGTTTGCGTTAAGTATACACACAGTTTGGCAGAGAAATATTTTTGGGCATTTAAGACAATTCTTCCACCATTGATTCATGCACATTTTGGTCACACATGCGTATCTTTAGAAGACACCATATAAGTACACACTCCCTGAAAAATACTTTTTTTTGGTGTGTGTGTGTGAATTAGCTAGCTAATCTGTAATCTTTTAC
Organism: Cladorhizidae sp. MBARI D1340-BT2; assembly: GCA_028752905.1. Taxonomy (NCBI): domain Eukaryota; kingdom Metazoa; phylum Porifera; class Demospongiae; order Poecilosclerida; family Cladorhizidae; species Cladorhizidae sp. MBARI D1340-BT2. The sequence goes on from JAQNBH010000010.1 coordinate 4,134,770, forward strand.
CTTTCCCTACCAAATGATAATTAAATAAAAACAAAGAGAAGGAGGAAATGGACAAGAATGTCCAAAACACACTAGCTAATGTATGTACTTAGCCAGGGCTCTATATAATCATCTAATCTTTGGTCGGAAGGTGTCAGTTAGAGGCTCTTCATTTTTATTTCATCTCTTCAGATTATACCTGAAAATAATGCATTCAGTGCAACCACACTAATTGGCTTGTGAATCTGAATAGACATGTATCTAGGGGTGTTTGGATTGGTGAATTTGTTTGGATTACTCAAACTGTATAATTGTTACGTGTATTAATTTATACAACACAACATATATGCATGTAACTAATAGTCAGAGAGTTTCTTGTAACTAATGGTGGGCAGTCATTTCTTTGCTAGTATAATATATTGCAAGCTGGGTTTTAAAAGGTGTACACTGTATTGAAAATTTAAGCCCATAGAAGTATATAATTGACTTGTACACATCACAAAACTTTGATACACACCAAAAACAGCTGTTTGAGTTGGAAGTGTATGTGTGGTGGGCTGTTAATAAGGGATCCAATTGCTAAATCTCCATTCAAGTTCGGATTAGCCCAGCGAGTTTGCACTGTACCATGGAGAATATCATCTAATAATGACTCCAGCAACATGTTCATGCTTGCACTTAATAAATTATCACACCGGAGCAAGTTAACTATGATCTTACATCTCATTGAAGCATGCTGCATTGAGAGGTTTCTCCATTCTGTAGCCACTCTGCAGCTCAATAAGCAGTTGCTTTTGGTTGACACCACCATAGGGAATCTGACCACCACTGAAGACCTCCCAGCATGTCACACCATATGCCCACTACATGTATATCCAAATGTATGATAGAAAAAATATTTAGCATATTTATTCTAGTTGAAGTGGTTGAACTAAGTGGAAAAATACTCCGCATGACTCAATCTACAGAAGTCAGGAATGTGGATCAGTTACAAAACTCAATTATTAGCCTATTGGTATAATAGTAAATAGCTATAGAATTATATCATAAAATAAACCCACTCCCCCTCAAAAATATATGTATGCCTATATTAGGCACAAGAATAAAGTTCCTCTTTCTGTTCTGTTGTATTTCCTTTTTAATTGTTTTGGCCAAGCCATGCACAACAACAGTGTTGCTCTTTCCCGTCCTTTTCTTTAAAAAAACTAATAACAGCTTTATAGCATAGGATTTACTTAAGTATAATTGATATTATATATATTTTTATTGTTATTATTTATTACTATAACTATAATAAAGGCTTCCATGCATTTATTTTCCTAGCTCCAGCAGAGGCTAGCTCACAGTATAAACATAGGAGAACAATGTGGCTGTTTAGTAGCAAAATTTAATCAGCCTCTGAGACCAAATCTGAGGCTTCATTGGCTAGGAAACTGCTGGTGTGGTGTGAGCTCTAATGTAACTAGTGTCATTACATGTAATTGGTAATGTCGTAATATTGCATAGCTTGTGAAACAGGGATATATACAGAGTGGGGACTACCCTGGGATTCCCCCCTCCTTGGCTGAACATCTGGGATTTTTGGAAGCTAAAAACAAATTAGCAAGCAAATCTTTGAGAAATGGAGCATGTAGATAAACTAACAAAACACCTCAAACTATAAATCAGCAGATTAGCTTACAACAATAATTCAACTACCCCAGTTGAAGCATTACTTGTGATTTTGTTCTTTAAAAGTGTCTAGGATTTCCTTAAATTACACTACATCAATTTCAGGCACTTTAATGGTATATTTAAATGTTGTGCAACATTACAGTTTGATAGGTGATTAATTATATAGCCTTCTTTTCATCATTTAGAAGTGAACATTTCACAAAGGCACTGCTAACTGCAAATACCAGCAAAATGTTCATTATTTTAAGTTTCTGGAATATACAAGTTTCCATTGCATCTACTAACTTGGATTACTATTCCTTGCTCAGTTTCCAAGTTCGATATGGGTGTCTTCCTGGTGGAAATTAGATGATTCAAGTGTACTATTGAGCGCAAAGAGAAGCTTCTTGAAGGCAGCTGTGTTCTTGTGCATGAACAAGTTTAAATGCACTAAGAACTTCTGATAGCAGATAAATTCTTCATACCCTGTTAACAGGAATCATAAGAGAGGACATATAATATGCCTCTTTATTTCCAGATGACTCATATAACTGATAAAGTGTTTTTGACAATGGATGCAGTTCCTTGCAAATTGCCTGAACAACAAAAAACCTTTGTGGTATTTAGCCCGCCACACACTAAATAAAAGAAGAGTAGTGCAAACATAATAAAGGCTTGAAAAAACCCACTCTCCCGCCCCCAACCCATACTTGGACAAACTTCTGTTCACATCCCTATGAGATATCATCAGCAATGCAAAACATGCACATGTAGGTAAATGTATCAAAAGGCTGACAAAAGCAAGGGCCATACCATTTCTTCTGATGATGGCTTCTAGCGACATTTAAACGACCTCTAAAACTAAATCTGAGCTGTCTCTGACTTCCAGTGAGCCAGTTACCCTTAATTTAGAAGTTTCTGCTCTTAGTCGAGGAGTATTAGTTCAAATGCCACTTATAACCTGGAACAAATTCGTATCAAGCTGGATTTTTTTGTATAGGTAGCTAAGTGTCCTTAAAAATATATCAAAAGTCCAGAAAAATCCAAGGATAGTGTTTTTCGCAATTTCAATTTTTTGGAACACCTTTTTTCGATCAAACATGATTTTGTGAATTATATTGGTTCAATTTTGTTTTTTGTTTTTTTTTCTTTAAAAAATATTCAAAGACATTGTGTGTTGGTGGGGAGGGGAGGGGTTAGGCTGGAGTTAAAGAGTATTACATTAAAATGGAATTATTCGTCTTCCTCCTCTTGTTGCTCGGTGTGCTGTTGAGCGATGTTAGTGCAAGTCTGCCCGACACAGATGGACACGTGAGGCTGCATTTCATTCCTAACCTACTGCTGTGGCTGCATCCTGTTTTGCAGCCACAGGATATCAACTTTAGCAGCTTATCTGGTGCTGCAGCCTGCTCTGTCATGGCTGCAGAATCCCATTCTCCTTCATCCACCCCCATTCAGTAGGTTCCAGTTCCCTTCCCATACACTGTTGCACGGTGTCTATATGAGTGCTGCTTCGCTGCCAAGGGGGAAGAGACTCCATTTTGAAACAACTAGATAGCTTTGAGTTGTGGATAATCTTGTAGTAGCGAAGGAATCTTTCTCTGTTCAGAGTAGATTCACTGCAGTTGTCGTAAAGCCTCAGGAGGAAGCGCTCCCCAGCTTGTTCAATTTCTTTGTGAGTGCTTCCTTCCCTAATAAAGACCTCAAGCTCATGCAATTCTGTAGGCTTCAGTTTCTTGACCAAATTCCAAGCAGTTGTCTTGCCTCTGCTATAGGGTGCAAAAGTAGTGTCACATCCACTAAGAGCATGGATAAACATGAGGAACTCCCTCTGGGGAGCAGTCATATGCTAAATGCCCAGCAGCATGGAAGTAAAGTATCATCCTCTTCAGGAAGAATAGGTGCAAATCAAAATCACCTGCTCTTTCAGCAAAATTGAACATGCGCAGTAGGTAGGTCTGGTACAAGTAGGATTTCCAGAGCTTGAGAGTTCTGCTGTCAGTGGTCTTAACTTCAACTTCAGTGAGATTGCTGAGCTTATCCACCATATTCCTCACATGTGCTGTATTGTGCACAGCCATCCCTAAAATTTAGTAATGCATGTGTTATGATACATCCTAAGATGAACATTTACAGCAGCGAGACTTGAAACAATTCTCACCTTCAACATGTCCTTCCAATATGTCCTGCACTGTCTTCATCAGCTCCTCTATACCTATACCCTCAGCTTCAGAAGCATGCTCCAGTATATGCTTCCTTATAGCAGCAGAGGTGAGGATGTGAGCTCTGAGTGATCATGCCCAGTCAGCATATGTACTACAGTGTTAGGAGCATACACAGTCTCCCACAGCTCCTCCAACCCAGATCCAGCCATGATATTGCCCATTGCACGCTGAATGATATGACTGTGTGAAAAAACCCTAGCTTGGTGAAAAGAGAATTCAGCTCATCTGGCTTGGCTCCGTTGCCTTCATGTATGGCGGCTGATCAAATATGACAGGGCAGCACTTCAGATTATTATCCTTGCACTGCTGCTGTGTGAAGTGGAGTGCAGTGTAGAGAGTGCGTAGGATCTGTGGGATTCTCCTCAATAAAAGGCAATATATATATAACAATAGGGACTGCTCATAGTTGCCTCCACAAACTGCGCTCTGCCATGAAGCCATTGTAGAAGGGTGTTGGGGAGACCTCCCTGCTGAAGGTAACCCTCCAGAGACAGTCCAGTGTCTTAGCCATCCTAAGAGTAGAAGGGGAAGAGTTGGTTAACTGCAGAGGAGAAAACACCGTAAAGGAGAGGGCTGGTTTGGGTGGCTTCTTGTAATCCATAGTATTGATGGATCCAAATCTTCCCTGCTCTTCTAAGGATGGAATATTTGTAGATCTTTTAATCACTTCCTCTTCAGGGCAACTCTTAGGTGTAACAACCGCTATACCACCGAGGGAGTGAAATGTTCCATGCCCAGTTGTAGTCCTTATGTTCTTGTCAGCATTATCCCTGGCAACTTGCGTGAAATTCTTGAAGTTGTAGGAAGGGTCACCTGAAGGCTGCATTTAGTTTATGGATCTCATTATACCCATCAGCGGGAAAAAAATAATTTTTTGGACCATTTTTGACCAATAGAGAACCCATAGAGAAAACAATCAATGAAATCATTCTTGTAGGAGCTTAAAGTGCTAAAGAAAGTACTTGGCAGGTGAAAATGTAGGGGTAGGGGCAATAATCAAGTTTCTGTCACTAATAGTTGTGTTTTGCCTTGGGGGAAAATGGGGTGTTCCAAAAAAATCAAAATTGCGAAAAACACTATCCTTGGATTTTTCTGTACTTTTGATATGGTTTTAAATGACACTTTTAGCTACTTGCAGTCAAAAATCCAGCTTGATACAAATTTATTCCAGGTACTTCTCTAATGGCACCGGACTATCTTGCAACACACCCAACATTTCATACGTAAAGATTTTTTATTTTTTTACATGCAACAGTGTGCAACGGCAGCATTTTATGTAGGGAAAATTTAAGATAGAATGGGAGGGTGGTACACCTGTGATGGTAATTTCATATCAATGAGCACAGGCACCCAGTTGTAGTGCACAAAATAACAGCCAGTCATTAGCCCATTTCAGATCATAGTACCACAATGAGCAAGGATAAGAGTTTATAGTCTGCCAGATGGACCGACCAATGTTTAGGTAAGGGACTAAGCTCTTGCAGACATCTGCAGCACTACTAATGTTTGTTTTCCTTTTTTAGTGCAGTAATATGTGCTGACCACCTACTGGTCATTTCTAACAAGTGCAGGTCGTCTACTTCTTTCTTAACAAGCAAGCACATGTTTCTCTATTTTTCTATCTCAAGTTGTTAGCACTAATATGGTCCAGTGGAGCAATATCTCAGGTTTAAAGCCTAAGAGAATGAAAATATCAGTACTAGCAAAAGTGAACGAATATTTTTCTGGGCAATCTAGAATAGAAATTACTGCAATTTTTTCTGTTATTTTGAACACACTGCAGTTGGCCTAAATCTCATTCAGTATCTGGTGTGTATATATTATATATGGTTCCTATGATAGCGGGGGAAATGAGCTATGTACCTTTTCAGGGTCACATATTATATATTAGAATGATTGATGAAAGGTAATAAAAATGAAAATTAGCTACACTGAGTTAAGGGGTAGGGACTGTGGCTGTTTAAAGGAAAACTTTTCCAAATGTGTTCTTTGTTCAAATATTCCACTATTGACCATAATACACTCACAGGTACAGTACCAATTAGAATTTACCACATCAGTTTTCTCAGAGAATATGCCATCTCCTAAGCTTTCCGGAGACATCCACCTCACAGGTAGCATTATATCTTCTTCCTTCTGTTTAATGTAGTCTTTTGATGGGTTGATTGTTTCAGAGAGACCAAAATCAGCCACTTTTATCACAAAGTGAAGATCAATCCTATAGAATTTGAATATATATATATGTGTGTGTATATATCCCATATAGTATATATGTAGTGTGCTTAAATGTAATTATTAATAATATGAATGATGAAATTCTTTGGTAGGTTATGTCTACTTTTAAAATTTTAACAAAGCACTTCAGAAATGAGGTTGAAATAGTTATTGTCAAGTAGACTGTACCTTCAATAAAACTGCACCCTTAAACATGCATGGAAAATGCAAGCATCTGTATTATGAAACACACCCCAAAACATAATAATTATATCTAGTAATATGTGAGCATAGGGGTTGAAGGACAATCTTAATAGCAGTGGAGCTATCATGGAATGACACTTTCTCTGCAGATGGATGTGGGGATCATATCCGCTGCAAGCAGTCCTCGACTGGTAATTGGGCACACTAGGCAGCCCACTTAGCTAATGCTTAAAATGGGCAATGCTATAGAGGTTCAAACTACCTCACTGATGGTGTATTAAAACGAAAACATTTTTTTCAGTAGGAGTCTTTCTTTTTGGGGGGGGGGATAATAATTAATTTATGTTCTTTCTGACTTTAGAGCAGATATATATTTAGCGACAAGAGTTTCTCTCATTATTAGCAGGATTAAACACTCCTAAAAGTAGCCAATGGGCATTATTTTTTACCCCAAGATATACAATGCCATTAGATTTCCAGAATTCCCATCAATACTGTGCAACCTTTATTGGGTATGGCTTCCAGATGCCAGAGTTATGAATAGAAAGAAAGATAGGAGCATTGGATGTTATTAGGACCAAGTAGTGGATCAAAGAAGTACCACCC
>JAQNBH010000010.1:4141750-4261750 GCA_028752905.1 Cladorhizidae sp. MBARI D1340-BT2
AGAAAAAAAGAAGTTGGCCACCCCACTAATACAACTCAATGGTACTCTATAATGTAGGCCTTATGTTGTTCAGATGGTTTACGAGTTATTTTTCTATCCTTCTCTTCACTATGCAGAATGAATATCATTTCCATAGGAGGGGTTTGCTGACATGGAAGCACCCCATCAATTCCCTAAATCCAGGAAATTTCACTTCCAAAGTCCCCTGGTAAGATGTTCTCCTCCACCACTTCCTACTTCACCTCACAATGTTTTCATATTGTATAGAAAATCATTCATGAGACACATTGCTAAGTTATCAAAATACCAAAAATGTGTTCCAGATGCCTCGTCTTCACCACATGTTGCTTTAATCATTATTGTGATATGGCCCTTCCCAATACATCCAAGACTTGCCTTCTTGAAATGTTGCCCAAGAGAATCATCGATGGCTGCAGCTACTTTGGTTTGATCTGATGAAAAGACTTTACTGATTTGGCTCTCCGGAAATGCTCTTTTATCTGTTTTCACAAAGTGGTCCGCAACAATAAATGAATGATTTTGTTTTGCTATAAGTTTAGAAAAGTACAGTTCTGCATCTGTTTATCCTACAATGATTGCCTCTTGTCTTGGCCAGCCCTCATATCAAGTGGTCATACTTGCATAATACATGCTTTGTCATTTTGCACAGAACAAACATACATGTTGGACTTCATGTGAGTCTTCATATCTATTTCCCCCTTATGTGCTATAGAGATGTCTTTATACAGAGGTTACAGTTAGCAAATCCTTAACATTTTGGCTGACAGAGATGCAGGAATGTTCTTTTCTGCCAAAATTACAGGTAGCTAAGTGCAATGATATTTAATACTCATGATATTGGATACACCACAGGTTTCCTCTCAAGAAGATTCTCTCCCATGCACGCTGCGATCATCTCTCTCCTGACAGAGCCATTATCAAATCACCTGATTACAGTTGACCTCATTATTTCTTTGCTGGCTAGGTGCATAAGATTCAGATCACAGTGGTATAAAAGATAAACTATAATGAACTATGCTTACAACAAAAGTTTTTTAAATGCATCTGGATATTTTTCCACTAATGACTGAAATTCCGGAAATCTCTGTGATTTTCTGGAGGATTGGAGCCTCTGTTTAGATTTGGCCTGTGTGTGTGTGTGATAAATGCACGTGTATGTATGTATGACATATACTCTCACAGATATGTTTTCCTATGACTCATACTGGCTCTCCATGTAAGGTTAAACCCTCCTCCTCCATGGAATCAACCTTATTAGAATTGCAGCACAGTTTTGCATGCTTGTTAGTTTAGTTCTGTGAGAATGACCATAATATCGATGTAAGAAATGAATCATGACAGTTACAAGAGGTTTAAAAAATTTGCGATTCACAACTTTGAGATTAGTTGCACAGCAACGATACTTTGCCACCCAAATTGTGAATGCAAGTGCTACAATGCTTGGTAGTTTGCATGAACTATTGGCCAAGAAGTGGAAAGGATCTCTGATCAACAATCTTTATATTTCAGTTACATAATGCATTACAAATAGAACAATAGGATTTTATACAGGTTGTGTTATGATGCCATAGCAACACCTCTGTTGCAAGATTTCTTCGCATTGCATGACCAGCCAGCAAATCAGGTGTGAAACAAAACAAAGTCTGACAGCTCAAAGAGCACATGTTTGGTTAGTCCAGCCATTGCAAGATTTATACTCCAGACATCATGCAGGCAGTCATAACATTATATGTACGAGGCATCATGCATTAATACTGGGTTATATTACATACATATGATAATATACGCTATGTCCATGCTCTTCAGTGCACTTTGGTGGATAGACAAAAATGGCCTTTTACTACAAGCTAGAGCAACAATAGCTTGTGACCTTATTAAGAGCCAAGTATAAATCACATTGCAAATTTAATATGTTGTGCTGCATGGTTCACAATACATTATGTAAATAATCTTGAACTATGACCATGACAAACCATTGATCAGTCAGCAATGCAAGTATGTAAAACTAGAGTTCTCTCCAGAGCATTTAGGCATGGCAGTGTTCTATCCCATTGAAATTGAAGGCATAGCAGCCAGTAAACCTTAACACAGCACAGATAAAGTTCAACTTTTTTTAAAATTGATGATGCAATACAATTTCATTTATACGTTTGGTGGATGTGGTTGATGAAAAATTTGGAGCAGTGCTATCTGCACAGTAGCTATTGTCTTGCTGAGCCGGACATCCCTAAGCATGAAAGTCAGACTAGGGTGTTCCTAGCAGCTCAAACAAACAAACAATGCAGGCATTACTAGAAAGTGAAAGTTAAACTTTTCAGAGTTGGAGGATCGGGGGTATAGCATGCTCATTCTGCCGAAAACATAATCTCAAGCTTAAGAAGGGTGCCATCGGCCAAGCGACCTTGATCAACATGCTTTGTACAACTGTATTGTGAGTTTTGACTGCTGACATTTTACACACTCTCTACAGTACTGTCGTACATCCCTTGCCAGACTCGCCGAGTAGGCCTCCTGATGTAATCTCTGAAGAGTTCTCTCTATACCTTGATATCCTGCAGCAGAAAGTCATGATTATGCAAGAAAACTTGTTTGTGCAAGCTTAACCGAAGGGCAGGCACAGTTACAGCATTAGATTTGAGGTTGGGTTTATAGCATCGGCAGAGTATTCCTTCGATAACTGTAAGCCTATTCCACTGGTTTACATACCAGCGCTATATCAGTGACCGCACTCTCCACCATGATGAGGATCGACAAACTTTGTTTAGCTTGTGTTGATTTGGAGATAATACTATCAGCTCGTTGTGCTACTCCAAGATCAGGGGTAGAATAATAAGGAATGACAAGTGTGTACTAAGCTTTCAATTTCCTCTCGACAGTTTGTTGGTATTCAATGTGGAGGGACTTTGATAAGTTTGCCCTTCATGGTTATAAAGTGCTCAGCCTCTGTTATATGTGTTCTTTTGAATAAATCTTGGCATTCCTGTACAACTTCTGTGAAATGAGGCCTCAGGCAATTCAAAATTAGTTGGTTTGTGATATTGGCACTACACATTCCTCAACTACGTCTCTCCGGGTGTTCGATTTCTGCAATAGCACATTGATTGATCTCCCTTTTTCCTGCAGCTTCTTAAACCTGTAAAAGAGGTGTCACCTTCACATATTTTACTGCTGCTGCAGTGGTATCATGAACCATTATAGATGGATCAGTAAAATCAAGGAGCTTGCATAGAAAATCCACCTCCAGAATTACATGTTATACTAAAGTATCCATGACAACATAATGTTTAACTTTTAAGACGTGGCTCAATATGGGCAGCGGTTATCTTGACGACATCCAAAGTTTTAGTTTTGTTGGATCTTCAATGTGGACAACTCCTTTTACCCATGTGAGAAAGACACGGATGATCCTCTACTTCAACCTCACCTCATTGTGAGGGCTCATTGGGGAGAGGGATACCTGTTGCCCCTGACAAACATCCAATATTCATTTCCCTGGTAGCAGTTTCTTGCCTGATGTTCCAATTTTCCACACCTGAAACAATGGCTATTGTCTGGTCCTTTCTGATTGCACAGAGGGAGATTACGCTGCAAGTGTCTTATTCGGCTGCATTCAAAGCAACGTCTTGGTCAATAGTGCTGTTGGTTGTTCATCGGATAGCGTGTATCTGCTGGCAGCATAAATGATTTTGAGAGAGCTGTTACTTGTTCCGTTAATAGAGTGATCTGGTCGGTTTGCGAAGCTCCCTCATTGGGTGTGCCTGAAACAGGCTGGAAGACTGAGCCACCCTACCACAACCACTACTCTACTCTACATAAGTAGCTATGTATAGTCAGTCGCTTTCAACCCTTGAGACCAGCTAAATCCATGATATTATCAGGAATGCAGATTTTAATCATTGAATATACATTTAGTTAATCTGTGATGCTACTCCTTCTTTGAAAAAAGTTTGAGCGAAGGTTAGATCTGTAAGCTTGTGTTTAGTTCTCATGAAAGTCAAAACCCAAAAGCCAGATTGAAGACTGTTAAACAACTACAAGTACACACACACAGAAAAGTGCTTGATTTGGAATTCTGCAGCTGCTAGACTTTATCATGTTCGAGATATGGTTTGGCCAGCAGGCAACTGTACACCCAGTACTGTAGCATAAAATATGACATAATCACATGCATTGGTATAACCACCACCATATAATTATGATGGTTTCAAGATGCTATCGAGAAACTCGGTCGTATCTCATTTTTTACCTTAGCCCTAGCATAATAGATCAGTGCATGCCCAAAGCATAGCTCTAGGAGCAGGGGAAATTCCTAGTCGATAATCATTAGGTGGCTAAGAGATCGCAGATGAATTGTTGGCATCTAGGTATACCGCTAGGGAAGCATTGATGGTTCATTTTGATGATTTCGGGCTGTCAGGCGGCAAACTGAGCAATGAAAAAGGAGAATAAGTCTCTGTTTGCTTGTGGGAGCTTGGTTTGAACCATGCTGAAGTCAAGGTATTGAATAGAGTAATAGAATAAGCATTAGTGATGAATCTCTCGACATTGCCAGTTTCATCACAGAGATAGAGAAGGAAGGAGAAAAATATGAAATTAATAAGGAAAACGTAAACTATCTAGCAGAGAATAGAATCTATATCTGAAATTTACCAAAAGAGATCTCAGAGCAAAACATAATTCTTTGCTGGGTAACTGGAGGTTATGTGTGTGTGTGAATGTTGTTTGTGTATAGTATGTGGGTGTTTTGCAGGTTAGCCAGTCAGAGAAGTAATATCAATCATTCTGGTTGCTAGGGAGTTTAGTGATTCCTAAACATGGTATATACTGATCTTTACAGCTGCAGTTATAAGCAGCTGCAGTTATAAGCTTCTAGAAAGTCACAAGTGATAGAGTTAAGTACACTCAGCACAGTTTGCCACTGTTTTTATGATGACAATAAAAGTATGACAATAAGCAGTTGTTGTTTTTGTTTTGTGTATAGGAAATCATTTGACACTTCAAAATTTATGGCAGTAAAATGGCGAGTGAAGCAAACCTTCAAAGGGGAGTTGGATGGAAAACTTGATATTGCCGGGCATGGAGTATCTATGTATGTATGTATTCACCAAACGTTCACCCATAAAAAATTGGAAAAAATACAAGTGGGACACCTGTCTTAAATATTATTAAACCGGCAATTACGAGAAAACAACTTGGTTGTAGGAAGAACTGGTTGCACACACATCTGAGCTGTTTACGCAAAAAAAGAACTATGCTTATAAGAGAGTTAAGATGGTTCAATACTCAGCGAGTTTATTCTGGAAGCCACAGTTGTGAATATGGTCTGTACTGAAATCTGAAAATAGTTTGAAATCTTTACAGATACAGTGTACTTAGATTTAGATAGTGTTAAAAAGAATCATTTCACAAGGAATTCTTCCTAAAATAACAAGTAGGTATCTGTGCGCACTGTCCTGAGCCAGTATACAGATACAGTGTACTTAGATTTAGATTGTGTTAAAAAGAATATATTTTCATTTCACAAGGAATTCTTCCTAAAATAACAAGTAGGCCTCTGTGCACTCTGTCCTGACCCAGTAGTTTGCCATGAATGCTCAGTTTGGCTTCATCATTGTGGAAAATTAATGATGACTACATCCTGCACTGGTCGAAGATGAGAAAAGTGTGTGTGTTTGAAAAAGAATGTTACCTATCTTTCTTTAATAATCCTAATGATAACACTTGAGAGGAGGGAGGGAAGGCACATGCATGAGGGCTTGGACAATAAATCTGGAATTCTTGAATCGCAAACAAAACTTGCTATTTCTAGCCAAGTCTCTGAGAGAGTTTATGAATTTTCTTACTATCATACTTGAGATTTATCTAGCAAGATAAATCTAGCTAGCCACACATATAAAATTATTTGTGTTCAAAACCAATCATAACTGTAGTTGATTTTTTATTGCCTTCATTGCTAGCTAGTACTTGGCATCATCCATCGAGAAACTTCCTTAGACTCAGGTAAAGCTTCTACACTTCACCTGCCCATCTTTCATCAAGGGAAGGAGCGCGACTAACTAAACATTCAAGATTGCCTTTGAGATAAAGAACCTTCAAATGGACACCAAGGTGTGACACACAATATACAATGGAGTGCTTGAGATAGCTGTGAGAAAGCTATAGCTACAAAGCTCATCTGTAGCTATCTACTGTGTTGTACTAAGCAAGATCCAAAGAAGGAAATCACTACTAACTTTCTAAGCACACACAGTTTAGGTTAGCTTGAGCTAGCAACCTACTTCATTGTGGTTTTCAATACAGCTCTTGAATCTAGAGTGCTGGAGTAAGCTATAGCTACAAACCACATTAGCAGCTGCACTGGTCTGGGCTAGGACCAAAGAAGGAAGTCTACTAATGAAAAACTACAATGCTAGTGCTACAGCACTCCCTGGTGCACACAGATTTAAAGTTGTCTAGCTGAAGTGTGATTAGTTTGGAAATAGTTGTCATGTGTATATGGCACATTCTTGCGCACATATGCATACTAAAACCATAGCTACGTGCACAGTTATTTTTTCAGCAGAACAGTTAGCTGATAAGACTTAAGTGATCAGCTTATCCCAGCCTTTCCCTCCCCTATACGACGGCTTTCTGGGATTGACTTCAGGGTCTTGTTAAAACTCTCCACCAGCCCATCTGTCTGGGGATGGGAGGGAGTGGTCTGGATATGATGCACTTGTAGCATTCTGTAGATCTCGGACAGTACCTTGGAGATGATGTTTGTGCCCTGGTCAGTGAGGATCGCCTTGGGCACACCCACTCTGGAGAACAATAATTATGACCATCTCTATTAACACATGTTCTACATCTATTTACCTTGAGGGTAATGGCTTCAGGGTAGCGGTTGGCATAATCACACATTAAGGGTGTTGCTTCATCCCTGAATGGCTCCTAAGTAGTGGACCAATGACATACATAGCTATCCATTGAAATAGCTTCTCGACGATAGGAAAGGGTATGAGAGGGGTGCATGTAGCTCTGGAAGATGCAGTCTTCTGGCATACTTCACAGTTGCGGCTTGGCGAAGTCATGGTTGAGTACTGGCAAGAAGGACCTCTGCAGAGTCGGCGGGCTGTCTTCTCTTTGCCAAGGTGCACTGCAAGTGGGACACTGTGTATGAGTATACCACAGCTTATCAATATTCTAGTGGAGAACTGCCGCCATGTCTGCTGCATCATATCTGGGTGATACCCAGCATCATATACCAGCCCCTCATCATAGTAGAACCCTACTCCTGCTATTCCTGGGTTGCCTGCTGCTGCTTCTCTGGCCTTCCTCAATGTCTCATCTTCATGAAGATGTTTCAACTAGGTACTTGTTATGTCCTGAGACTGGCATTGAAGCCCATTCGGCTATAGTTCTTCAGCCTGTTGGTTAGTAGATTTCTTCTCTTCTCCCTCCTGGTCAACCATGGCTTCTCTCATCCTACCTCAAACAGATGGTCGTCATTGTCAACTGGCCAGCAGAAGTCTCCACCACTAGATTTAGCTGTGGCATTATTTTCCTCCAAGTCTGCTTCTCTGAGAAGTTTTCAGCGCAGAATTATCTCCCCTCCTTTGGAGCTGGTCTTCCTCCCCTTGCTTGGCCTTCTTCTGTGACCATGTCATTGTTGTGTATTGAGCAATCAATAATAGCAATCAATAATAGCAATCAATAATAGCAATCAATTATAGCAATTCCAAGGTCTCTCTATATAACTTGTAACCTAGGCTAGATATATATATACATTGAACAGTATTCTAGAAGCTTCTAGAAGACCTATCAACATGACCATATAAGTACATAATAGCTGACCAACTATACATGTTCAGACTACTTAACAACTACAGAAAGGTCATAGTTCAGTACATCACATTTTCTTCCCCTTAAAATGTCAAGTTCGAAGAGAACCGATCTGGAGAGAACCGATCTGGGGGTCTCCTCTCACGTTGGGGGTAGCGTCGGGCACCTTCATCGTCCACCTCCTGCACCTGTGATGTAGCTTGATTCTCATCAGCAGATTGGCAACTCTCTCCACTTATAGCATGAGGCGGGTCTTCATATTGAAGAATTTCTTTGCTTAAAACCTGTTCTCCGTTTTCCAGTCGCTCCCGTATGTGGTCGATATGACGTTTGAGAATACCACCTCCTTCCACTTTGACCCTGTATGTAACAGGCCCCAGAGATTCCACTATGGTCCCTGGCATCCATTTGTCTGTGTGAAGACGAAAATCTCTAACCATTACTGGTTGCCCTGCCGATAAGTGACGATGTTTCGCTCGTTTGTCATGGTATCGCTTTTGATCCGCTTGTTTGGCAAGCACCCGATGTCTAGTGTTGGCTTTAGCAAACCGAACAAGGTGCGCAGAGTTCGCCCCAGGAATAACTCACTGGGTGATGCATTAGTAGTGCTGTGTGCTGTGGATCTGTATCCCAGCAGAAACTGGTTGAGACGACGATTGAGCGAGTGTCCATCTGTTTCTCCTGCTTTAATGGCTTTCTTGAAAGTTTGCACAAATCTCTCAGCCAACCCATTGGAGGCAGGATGAGATAAGGTGCACATAGGATGTGTTTGATTCCATTGCTTCGCATGAAGTAAGTAAATTCTTCCGATGTGAACTGTGGCCCATTGTCTGATACTACTTGTTCAGGTAGCCCATAGTGAGAAAATAATGTCCACAATGTTTCAATGGTCGTTTGAGAAGTGGTAGAAGGCATGACAATAACTTCTGGCCATTTCGAATGGGCATCGATGATGATTAAAAACATCTTGCCGAGGAAAGGTCCAGCAAAGTCTATGTGAATTCTTTTCCACGGGGCATCTGGCCACATCCATGGGTGTAATGGTGCTGATGCAGGGGCAGACTTAACTGCCTGACATGTCAAGCATGACTTTGCCAGTGTCTCAATGGCCTGATCCAATCCATTCCACCAAAAATTACTCCGTGCATTCGCCTTCATTCGTACGATTCCAGGATGAGTGTCATGTAATGATCGTAGAATGCTCGACTGTAGTGCTTCAGGTATAATCACCCGAATTCCCC
Source organism: Cladorhizidae sp. MBARI D1340-BT2 (assembly GCA_028752905.1). Lineage (NCBI taxonomy): Eukaryota > Metazoa > Porifera > Demospongiae > Poecilosclerida > Cladorhizidae > Cladorhizidae sp. MBARI D1340-BT2. The sequence goes on from JAQNBH010000010.1 coordinate 4,150,834, forward strand.
ACATGAGACATCCACTTTCGATACCAATTTGGTCGTGCCGTAACTGGTATGGTTTGAGTTCCTGAGGTATGTCCTCTGGCCATCCACTCTTGACATAGCCATATACTCGGCTTAGCAACTTGTCTTCCCGTGTGGCCCTTTGAATATCTTGTGAAGTGACTGGTAGTGAAGAAAGTTGGCCCATATTAAAAACATGAATACCAGTTTCCTTAGTCAATGATACATCACTTGCAAGGGGTAGTGGCAGCCGGGAGAGCCCATCCGCATTGCAGTGCAACTGTGTTGGTTTGTATTGGATGTCGAAGGTGTAAGCAGTCAACAGAACTGCCCACCGCTGGAGTCGAGCAGCTGCCAATGGGGGAATGCCTTTCTTTGGCCCCAAAAATAGTTGTGAGTGGTTTGTGGTCTGTTATAAGGTTGAACTTCCTCCCGTACAAATACTGGTGGAATATTTTGACGCCAAATATTAGTGATACAGCTTCTTTTTCAATCTGTGCGTAGTTCCTTTCGCTAGTAGACAGTGTGCGTGATGCAAGTGCTATAGGTCTCTCAGACCCATCTGGAAATACATGGGAAATAACCGCTCCAACTCCATAGCCAGATGCATCAGCAGCTAGATTGATGGGGAGTCCGGGATCGTAATGGGTGAGTACTTGCACAGACATGAGTTGTTGTTTCGCTAGTTGGAAAGCCTGTGCACATTCGGTGGTCCAGTTCCAACTTCTATCTGCCTTGACAAGAGTGTTCAATGGATGAATGATGGTGGTCAGGTTACGGATGAACTTTCCATAGTAGTTCAGTAGCCCAAGGAAGGCGCGTACTTCATGCACATTTGTCGGGGTAGGTGCCTTAGTGATGGCTTCTACCTTATCAGGTAGCACTTGGATGCCACTTTGGTTAACTTGATGTCCTAAGTATTCAACCAAGGACATCAGAAACTGGCACTTTGCTTCCTTCATACGGAATCCATGCTCCTCCAACCGTGTTAGTACTGTTTCCAGTGTCTTCAGGTGGCTCGCTTCATCCGTCGAACTGACAAGAATGTTATCGATGTAGCATATGACTCCCGGAATTCCTTGCAGCATGGAGTCCATCAGTTTCTGGAACAAGGCTGGTGCTGAAGCCACTCCAAATGGTAACCTCTTGCACCTATACAGCCCCTGATGGGAGTTAATGACACAGTAGCAGGCAGACTTCTCATCCAAAGGTACCGGTAGATAGGCTTGAGAGAGATCCAATTTTGTAAAAACCTTACCTCCTGCTAACGTGGCAAATAGATCGTTTGGCCTGGGTAATGGGTACTGGTCCACTGCTAGACTCTGATTAATGGTGACCTTAAAGTCTCAACAGATACGGAACCGCCCATCCTTCTTTGGCACTGCCACAATAGGTGCCGCCCACTCGCTGTGATTAATTCGTTCAATGACTCCTTGTTTCTCCATTCTGTCTAGCTCCTGTCCAATGGCACTCTTGATGGCAAATGGCACCGGACGAGGCTTGTAAAACTTGGGAATGGCATCTGGTTTCAAGTGCAAGGTTGCTTGATAGGATGACACTGTCCCCAGGTCATCTCGAAATAGTGTTTCATTTCGCTGAAGTAAGGTCTTGACTGCTGTTGATTTTGTCGAATAGACAGCCGCAATTTTTTTCCAGTCAAGCTTGATATATTTAAGCTAATTGCGACCCAGCAAACTAGGCCCATCACCTTGAATGACCACCAGCACAAGTTTTGCCTCTTGACTGCCATACTGTACACGCACATGGAGGTTTCCAATCAGTGGTATTCGCTCCTCTGTGTATGTTTTAAGCAGGAGATCTGACTTGTACAACTTTAAGGTTGGGAACATTGCCTTCCGTGTAGTGTCAGAGATAATAGACACAGCTGCCCCAGTGTCCACTTCCATGGTTAATCGCTTCCCATTCACATTCATAATCACTTCTAGCGGAGCTGAGGAGCATTCTCCCACCTTGTTCAGATGGTATTCCTCCTCACTAGAGTCTTTCTGTGTGAATTGCTCAGATTGAATCTGGTGTGTGTGTTGGAATTTCTTATGGTGTTGTGGTGTAGGGAGGTTGTTGAAGACTCTGCCCTGAGCTGTAGGTTTAGATCGACATACTGGTGCGATATGTCCCATTTTGCCGCATGAATGGCAGGTGGCATTTTTGAATCTACATTCATTGCTTGTGTGGCCTGAACGCCCACAGCGAGGACATGGTGTGGTGCCCCTTGCTTGAGTTGTTTGGCTGCTGAACTTTTTAATAGTCGCTTCAGAGCCCTTGAAAGATTTGGTCCCCCTATCACCGTCTCTATTGTACGGGCAATTTCTATTGCCTTTATGTATGTGAGATCTGCCTCCGACAGTAGACGTCGCTGAATTGTTTCCTGTTGGAGACCACACACAAAACGGTCATGTAGAGCATCTTCCAGGTATTCCCCAAATTTACAATGTTGTGCGAGCTTGCGTAGACTTGCGTTGTAATCTGCAACACTCTCCGCCACAGCCTGATCGCGTTTGTGGAAGTGGAACCTTTCGGCAATTACCGCCCATTTGGGTTCAAAATGTTTGAATAGAGCTGCCGTGATAACGGACAGAGACTTTGTACTGGGCAGTTGGGGAGCCAGAAGGTCACTGAGGAGTGAGTAAGTAGGTGCTCCAATGGAGCTCAATAAGATAGGGACTCGTTTGTCCTCTGGGACATCATTTGCAGTGAAGTAGAGTTGAACTCGTTCCAGGTACGCCTTGATAGTATCACACTCCTGATGAAAGATGTCAATGGTACCAAATATAGTGGCCATAGAGAGTGAGTAAGATCCAAAATCCTCGTTGCCAAATGTTGTGTATTGAGCAATCAATAATAGCAATCAATAATAGCAATCAATAATAGCAATCAATTATAGCAATTCCAAAGTCTCTCTATATAACTTGTAACCTAGGCTAGATATATATATATACATTGAACAGTCTTCTAGAAGCTTCTAGAAGACCTATCAACATGACCATATAAGTACATAATAGCTGACCAACTATACATGTTCAGACTACTTAACAACTACAGAAAGGTCATAGTTCAGTACATCACAGTCATCACAGCTATGGTTTGAGCTCCAAATCCAGTAATTTATTTAGCTTAGGGACATCAGTGCCGATGTTGATAGAGTTTCTAATAGAGCAGCTTCCACATCTAACGTCTGGCCACTTACCAAAACCTTCACCTGTACCTGTGAGTACAGAACAGTGTCATCAAGCCTGCACCAAATGGTTACCACCTCACCCTCCAGCTATTTTTATTTATGGACTAGCTCCTGTATGACAAGGATTTTATCATTGGAGCATCCAGTGTCCAGCAAGATGTTGTGCATTTCTTTTCTCTCCACAGCCTTTGTCTTCTACAGCAATAACTGGATGGACGCACACTCAGGAACTCCAGGCGTAGTATGTGCACCATTCCATGCAACACAATGTGTTTGCTTGGCAGTTGAATAAGTAATGCTCCTTTTAGTGGCAGTTAAAACATTTGATATCCATGGGGGTTTTCTTCCGCTTCCTTGCCAGTTTGACGGGTTTCTGGTCAGCGGGTTTTTAATTCTGTTTTGGCCTTCTCCAGCAAACTTTCACCAGGTCCTCCTTCTTATGGCATTGAGTACACCTGCTTTGGAAGCCTTGTCCAACTGACCAACTTCAATTGGCATCATTTGACTCTTAGTATGTAATATAGTTGTCTTCAAGTTGTCTAGCATCTTCGTGGTCTTTGGCTACCTATCCTTCATCAAAACTCGAATGTCATCCGGGAGAGCATTGATAAGCTGCCCCAGCTCCGGGACATCCCTAATGTCTTCAACTGAGTGACAATCTTGTGCCGATTTCTTTACAAGATCGTCTAGCTAAACCATCAGCTCATGGCTAGTCTCACCCGGCTTCTTCTTCATCACCTGGAACCTCCGGCATTAGGTTATTGTATTTACGCCATAGCAATGAAGAATTGCTTTCTTCAGACTACTGTAGTCACTGGACTCATCAATTCCCATGGCCATATGTGCCTGCTGTGCCTTTCCCACAAGATGTATATAGTGCAAATTTGAAGGCCATACTTCCTCCTTGATTGCGTACTTCTCAACAGGTGCTCCAATGATCCTCCTCAGTGCTTTCACATCTTGTTCTTCATCTACTTTCAGTATAGCCATCTCTCCTTGTCTCTGGACCCCCCACTTAGCAAGTCTATCTGCTGATGTCCTTCTTCATCGCAGGACACGGTCTCCATCTCATCGATGATGCTCTTCCCGCAACTCTCATCCCAGCATCAGCACTCTGCTGCAAGCTCTCCCCGCACTGTGGTTGATCTTCTAACAGTACCGTCAGCATCTGCATTAAATCATCTGACATGGTGGTTTCAGTTCTCTTGAAACTTTGGCTGGAATGTGTTGTCATCCACTCTGAATCACAGGTCATATCGGTCCTCCATTAGATAATCAATCCTACTGCTGTCACAAATGTGACAGATCACATTCAACAGTCACTTATAAAGGTTTGTTGAGGAAGTTGGCATTGAGACAAAGCTCAAATTGAACATCTTTGCTTTGCATGCAAACACACTGAAAATACAACTAATATACCGAACTGAAAGGAAGTGCCTTACCACAAATGATTACAGCAACTGAAAAATTACTATACAAGTGACATCTACAAGGTGAAGAAATTCCTTGACTTGGTTCAATGAGCATGTTGGTTACTGAAAGTTGACCAGCATGGCTCATTTTTTCTTTATATTTTCTTTATATCACGTAATTGTGTCTAATATATGAAGCCATAAAAAGTAAGTGACAATATTTTAATCTTCAAGTAATGATATTAAATTTATGTGGTTTGCTAAGCAAATAAATTATCTTGAACTTGTCAACATCCTCCATGAGACATGGTCAACTGCTGTTCACCAGTGTAATTAAATAGCTAGATGTAACAAAAGCTGCTTTTATAACCGGGAAGATTATAATGATATTCATATTAATATGGTTTGTTTCGGAAGAAACAAAAACCCCATTACCTTGTTCTTCAACTCATCAGCTATATATAACCTGAAATTCAGTGGGTAATGGTTAATTGTTGAAGGAGAACAGTTGATAGAGGAGCATTTTTACTTTTCATTTTTACTTCTTGTTTCGTATTACAAGATTTAAGACGGTTCAATTGGCATGATTTGACTCTTAGTGTGTAATATAGTCGTCTTCAAGTTGTCTAGCCTCTTTGTGGTCTTTGGCTACCTATCCTTCATCAAAACCCGAACGTCATCCGGGAGAGCATTGATAAGCTGCTTCAGCTCTGGGACATCCCTAATGTCTTCAACTGATGTGACAATCTTGTGCCGATTTCTTTACCACACGCTTATCTTGTATTATCCTTAGTTTTACCATAATTATAATATAGTAATTTTTTGTGAGCCAGCTGATGGGGTATTTAACCCCGACCCAGCTGGGCTAGTGCAGTTCTGTACAATCTCTATTTTATCCAATAACCTACTTACAGACTAAACTCTGTGTAGATAGATACCTTGGGGATTTGAACCTCTCCTTGGTCGGGTAGATAAGTGCAGCAGAACTCTGGTGGCAGCTACCTTTTGCTCCTTTTGCCCCAACACATAGCAAATAATATGCCGGAGGAAAGGCTATTGCAGACCGGATTTACATAGTCACTCAAACACATCTCTGAGATAGTTAAGGTATTTTCAAAGGAATTCGACACATTGAATATTTTGTTCCTGATACACATGGCAATGCTTCATTTTAATCCTGACAAAACCATCAGCATCAGCTATTGGAATATCCCAAGAGCATTACGGAAATATGAATAATCCATGTATGATAAAGGCAGATTTCTGACATGCATCTTCATCCAGGTCTACTTGCCAATAACCCAATGACAGAGAGAGTGAGGAGAAGTATCTAATGTCTCCAGAATATCATCAATGTGTGGCAGTGGATCGACATCATGCTTGGGCAATGTATTCAAACAACAGTAGTTGACACAGAATCTGAACTTCCACCTTGCTTGGGCACTAGGATGACTAGGCTGGATCATGGGCCCACAGAGGGCTTAATAATACGTTGCTCATTCATTTCGTCTGTTATCTGTCGAGTGTTTTCATGGTGCACAGTGGGAGTTCTAAAGGGATAGTGTTTGATTGGTAGTTCATCAAGAGTGTCAATGGAATGTTGGACTTAGTTGGTACAGCCAAGTTCTAATCACAAGAGAAAATACATCATGATATCCATTCAGTTGGGTAAGCTGCTTATGCTCTTCCTCTGTAAACCCCTCACAAGGCATACCCAAGAGTTGTAAAAGCTGTTTTAATGCCATAACTGCCATATGGAACAAATTCAGACACCTTCGGATTTTTTTACTGAAGAATTTGTTTGTATTGCGTGCCTGTTCACCCTATGCTCATGCCCAATATATTGCTCTATTGATTTTAAATATTAAAAATAAAATTACATCCAGTTGGACTGAGCAAGCCAAATAAAAAATTATATTCTATGTGAACCATCCCTTCCTGGTTATAGCTACTGTTTAACAATGTTCTTCAGTGGAAAGCAGCATAAGCACCTATGCTTGCCAGGAGTAACACTCGCAGTTCCTTCACTTTTGAGCAAAGAGGCACTCTTGGATGGATTTCTTTTCCATAATTTTTTGTTGTAGACATATGAGACGTAGCGCTGTGTAGCTTTTGTTTGCTCACTTCAACGGAGCTGATTCTTATACCAAACTGCAGCCTATCATGTTTTCATTCTAATGATATGAATAATTTGAGAAGCTTATTCTTAAAGAAGGTGTAGCTAAAAATATAACTATTATAACAAACCACAAATAAAATCGGCATTCAATCGGTTAACCTCCTTGGTGTAGGGGCCACTAGAGCACAGTGTACAGGCACACTAGCCCCCTTCTAAGCCACACACTTCACCATCAACCGTCTCAATATGCCTAGCAATTCCAATTTCGACCCCTCCATCGTGAAGTGCTGTGAGGATTTACCATATGTACCAGCATGCACCCTTCATCGTATATGGTAACAAGTGCCTCATAAGAAAGGAGTCTGAACGACTCTAACTGCTGATTGAGAGGCTCAAAGAGAACTTGAGATCCCATGGACCCCATTCATCTTAGCTAACTTCCATCAACTTTGACTGTCTTTTGGACTAGGTATGGTGATAGACAGCACCAGCCTAACATGAGCTGCAATCAGGGAAGGCTCTCTCTTGGCTATCAGTGATTGCCCATTAACTCTATTAATGTAAACCCTAAAGTTGGTAGAGCATTCATGCCGCTTTCAGGCTGGACAAACACAGGTAAATTATCTGACTAACCATCTGCCTCAATATTTAGCTTCAATTGTGCAGTCATCACCAGGTCACATCCACTTCCTGCTACACCTTTCACAACGAGACGTTCCATTGGGATCTCTAGCACTGTCAAAATCACTGACCGCCAAAAAAACGTCCAATATGGTTTAGTAGGGACCGTGATGGTCAATTAAGATCCTCAGTCCACCTTATCTTCTACCGTCAACATAAATCTCCACAGACATGTAGACAGTTGGGCCGCAACTTTGGGGTCCTCTTTCCTAGAAGCAGTCACTACATTTGTGTTAAATGAGCCCTCTCACAACTGATTCTTATCCTTCTGAAGTCAATGTTGGGCCAGCAATCCCTTTAGCTGCTGGACAGATAGGTTATCTGGCAAAACGATGTTATTCTCTCTGGATTCTAGTGCTGCTCTCTATGATGACAACACTGGGTTCAGCTGGTTCCTCGACAATAGTCCATGAATTCACTGGTTTCACCCAGGAACTTCAGATAACCTTCCTTGGTCATGACAATTCAGAGAGGGATGGCCAGGATGTTTACAGCAATAGCAAATGTGATCATTAGTACACTAGATTCTCTCAAAAATGTTCCACTTGTGTTCCATTATGTATTGTTGGCATTTCTGAGCAAAGTTGTACCTACGCTATGAAAGAGCTGAGCAAAGAAATGGCCAATGGCTAAGGATCTTTTTATTTGCATTTCAAACTCATTGACATTTCAATTTTCAAGCCTATTACTTCTTCTACTTTTCATAAAAGTCAGCTCCATCATCTCCTGCAGACCAAACAAGGGCTGCAATATTTCACTGCATGCCATTCTACAGTGCAGGACCATCTAGGCAAGACCACCTTCCGAGGTAGCTCCTACTGTTAGCTCATCAGGCACTTAAATATGTAAGATGTCTGTTATTTGCTTTGCTTAGTTTAGCTGCTTTAAACTGGCATCCTGAGTTAAGCTTACAGTTTAAAAGCTGGAATAATATAAATTTGAAGGGTTAGCTTAAAAGGGTACAGCTTTGGATCTAGTTAAACATGGGCTAAGACTTTAAAAGCCTTTAGATAGTTTTGGCTACTTATTTTACTGTTTACCAAGCTTAGCTTTAGTCAGTGATTTCCAATTCTTGAAGGTAAAGTAATATTACAATACATTTTCCAGATGAAAGTTTGGAGTAAGCATGTGCATTTTCTGGGGAGGTAACTTATGGCGCTAAATATGCAGTCTAACTTGAGAGCAATAGATTGCACTTAATTCTTCAAAATATTGTTGAACTATAAGGAGCAGCAACTGGCTATTGAATTTTGTTGTAGTCACTCACTGTCAGTTCAGATTGCTATAATAATTGACCTTTTTGTTGTATCTATTCACTGGTAGTTCAAATAAAGAAAATTTGTATAATACATAACAATGATTAGAGAAATTCAAGGCAATTAACAACTTATCTGCAAGGCTTGTGTTATGGTTGAATGTTGTCACAACAAAGACTGCAAACAGCAATCACAAGACCCATCCATGCTGCACATAAACTAATGTGCATTAATGCACATTGGGTCCTAGAAAAAATCTTCAAGTCGATGCGCATTCATCGCACCCACATTAGCACGAAATAAACTGTACAAAACAAAAATAATAAGCCCAAAGTCAGGGATAAAGTCAGTTAATCATATACTGTATCTGTAGTTGTAAAAGAGTTTGTTTGTTTTTGTGCCCTTTTCTTGCTGATAAACAAACTACCTACAGATGCATAGGAAACATTTGCTGCTAAGAAAGTAGAGATAGCCGAGGGAAAGGCAGAACCAATGAAAGTTACGAACACACCAACTTCAGAACTGCATATACAAGACAGAATAAACATAGCAACTGTTCTCTAGCTATGTAGCTCAACTAGCTACATAGCAGGCCACGATATTACTATATATGTAGCTCCAAAGTTCCAATCTGAAGCCATCAAGAAGGCATGAGTGAATGAAATTCTTTTTTATGCACATTTGCATAGTTATTTGATCACCTAAATTTATTGCTCTTTTCGACTCAAACCACCTATCGAAGTGGACCATATCAATGCATGGTACAACGAATTATTCTAATTAAAATTCAGTATGGTCACGACCATGTGCATTAATTCGTGCAAACTTCAGCAGCGTGGACAGGCTTTCAGCAAGCAGCCCTACATCTCCTGCACAGCGTACCACCCGACATGTCGAAGAAAACATGGCTAAAAGACAGCTGGAAGGCCAAATGGCAGGCAGCCTTGCCATCAAGACTGCACTGATTCTTCGATGTCCTGGGAAGCATGAAAGGTCAAGATCTTCCCCGCAAGCAGTGGATCACCCTGAATCGACTGAGGACTGGTGTCGGTCATTTATATGGCACCATGAAGACCTGGAGACTGGTTGAAAGTGCAGCCTATGCATGTGGAGCACCAGAACAGACGGTCCACCACATCGTGAACAAAAGTCGCATCAACTGGCCACCAAGGGGTTAATCTGGATTGCATGAAATAGATGATGATGTACTGAGGTGGCTCTCCTCAACAGAGCTGGAAGTCTAGTGGCACACCCAAGAAGATGAAGAAGGCTTTGACTCCGTCTAATCTTATGACTGGCAACTCAATTTCCTTGCATTTGACACATTTTGTTGTGAAGCATGGTCTCTTAAAAAATACTTCATGCTAAGCCACAAGTTTTTGTGTGTCTCAGTTGGTGTACAAAATTTTTCTGACATTCGTATATTGTTTGTGTGAAGCACAGATGAACTTGCCTTGTTAGCTCCTGTTAAAAAAGCATCTTTAAATCTCCACTAAAACTGTCACTAGATGGTTGGAGCAATCAGACATGCCAACTATATTGTGTACTACAGAGGGCATGAAGGACACGTATAAGAAAACTTGAGTTTTTCTCTTGCAGGTAAACAGGTCTATGCACAATGTTAACTAAATATATGGCCAGTTGCCCACAACTATGTCGTACACCACTAGCAGCTGTGTTGATTTAAATGGGACCAATATCAAGTGGCACTTATGGCTTTTTGTAGCTTCTGTGAGAGGTAATTGATATGGTATAGGTAAAGATGCAACAGTCATGGTTGCAAAACTAACAAATCAATATAATACATATAAAATTGTCCATGTCGCTGCTCATTTTGCAAGTAAATGCATGTATGCTGGCTAGATTGACTCCAAACACTTCTCTCATACAGGCCAAAAACAATGTCCGTGAAGAGGTAGGTCGTTGGATACCAGGTTAGTAAGGAAGAAGTGGACTAATATGTAGTAGTAGATGGGAGCCATCAAGGACAAACATATTCTATACAACCATAGAAGTCTGAGTTCCTGTTACTTGTAGAATGAAACATGCAATATGCAATAAAGTTGTGCTGAATAATTGCAGAAATTTTGACCTCATAACATAACTTTTTCACTCTTACAGTGTACCTGTCACCTATCAGATGGCCCATCATCTATCATGCTTAAAAGCTTCACCAGCACTGAGTTCTACATTGGCCAAAATATCAATGCTTAATCTGCATAATGTGTTAACTCTCTTATATTTTTGGTTGGTCTGATGCAGGTGAGGCTTGATATGTAAATATTATTAGACATGGCTTGCTATATATAAAAGCTTAGCCAAATGTTTCTAACGGTTATGTTTTCTAGGGCAAGGACTGCTAAGCAACAAGATTTTCTGTGAAGTCTTCAAAATTTCCAAGGAAAGGCCTGTTAAGCTGGTCTGTGAAGCCTGAAATTCGAGGTTTCGTGAGTGATTTAAAAAGGGCATTCTTTACAAGCCTAACACTATCCTTAGCAAACCGACCTCTACAAAACTCATATTTTGTATATAGCAAGAAGCCTTATCTGACAGCTAGTTCACAGTATCCTGCACTAGAGACACGAAATGAAAAATGCATCCCTTTGATATTATGAACATGATATCACATCGCATCACATCGTTTCAAGTCTTATATAGACTCTATTTCTATTCTAGTTCCGGTCATAATGCATTGGTTGACACATGTTGGTTTGCTTTATTTGTATTTATACCAAAAAAAATTTCTCGAAGGAAGAGATGAATGTTAAAAGGTTGATAAGAGGCAGTTAGGAACTTTCTTAGTATATGGCTGTATCCGATAAGTTATTTAGAGTTTGTAGGTTCATTATTCGGTGGAGTTTTGTGACTGGGGGTGAAAGTTCAATTTCAGTAGTTCAAAGCGAAGCAAAGCAACAAGACCCGGTGAATATTGTGAAATGCTCAAAGCAATGCAACACGAAAGCAACCTGACATATTGCAAAGCTAACCTAGACCTGAAGGACAGACACTAGTATATAGGCACAGACCAATATAGGCCCAGTAGTACTTAGGAAGCTAATACTTCCATCAGCTATGAACTTCTTGAGGGCCAAAAAGATATCTTGGAGGAAGAACAAAACAAATGGTGAATAAGAAAAAACACTCGCTCGATTTAGCTTTGTCAAGAATGAGTTGTCGACATGTGAGCATGAACGAGTGCACATATATATGCAGATAAAAACGACACACATAAGATTTAAAAATTGGAAATTGAAAATTTCTGGCATTGTTTTTTTATCCCGATGATTCTGCATTTCTATTTCCCTCAAAGTCATAGCATTGCCGTTAGAACAGATATGGAACAGAATTTTTTTTCTGGCAACGAAATCCATCCCCATCCTTGCAATGTTGGCCCCGATTATTCTTCTTTGTTCCAACAAAATGAGATGCAGCTGACTTAGCATATTGTCTCTTGTGCTGCTCCAGCACTGTTGCTCGATTATAAAGCTCCCGGAACATTTCACTCTACATCCAATGTACAGTAAACGGTCTACTCCCTCCTACAAAGCATCATTAATGGATGAGACTTGTTAAATTTTATTCACTCGACGTTTCGACTAGATGCTCTAGTCTTCATCAGGAATAATGAGGCCTGTTATATATATGCCGGTAGCTAGCTATCCACCACGTGCCTGTACATGTGTGCGCACCAGGTGTAAAAATAAGATAAATAAATAAATAAATTTAAAAAAATTCTTGTCTGGAAGGAAGGAACAATGGGAGTGTAACCTTGCCGTGGTTATGGGGACAGATGTGTATGTATATATATACACAAGGGGAAGGTATGCTCCCAGAGAAAAAGTATGTCCACTCTAGGTGTGCCATTGCAGTGATTGTAGATGGAGGTCGTCTAAAACGTTGCACAAACATTCCTACTGCAAATTCTGGAGTTTTTCATCATTGGCATGGAAAGTAACCATGTGCTCATGGGGTACAAAAAGATGATGAGGCTCCCATGTAGATATTACCATTGGGGTACTGATGAATCTCAGGATTGGCTCGAGGACAAGTCCTGACAAATGAATACATTCTGTGGTAGTCTAAGACTCCAAGTCATATATAACCAGCTGTGTTCGACATTCCAGTCTTTATGTCTCTAACCAGAACTCAATATAATTATTATACAGATGTGATCCAAATTTGGCAGGAAATTTGTTTGGCAGGGGCACCTCTAAATTAAATATCGCCCATATTTGTCATGGTGTATATTATATATATATAGTCATTATCTGGTACGCTTGCTCTGCTAATCTTCTCACTTTGCAAGAATGTAACTTCAAGCATTTTGCTTGCGAGAGGTTTCCAACAAGGTCTTTCCCAGAGGACAAAGAACAAGAAGCTATTTTCCCCATTGTAGATGGTCGATGATGGGATTCCTTCACAATACCACTATACTGTAACAAAAAAAAGATAGTCGAATGGGTCGTTACCACCCTCTCGCAATATTTTTAACTTATGCTGGGATTCCATAATGTGTTCTGTCCATGAGCTCCACGAGATATCCTATCGGCACAAATTCATACACTCAATTGCTATATAGTCCAAGTGTGAAACATGACCAACCTTTCATCAATTATTGGCTAGAAATCTGCTCCTCCAAATTGAAACCTACTAACTTTAATTTAATTTTCATACTAGTTGAGACCAATCCATTAAATTTAGCTCCAGCCAATTTTTGTGGTTATACGCCCATATATGCTTTGAAGTTTGTGTGTATGTTGGAGGGAGGGGCAAACCTAGCAAGCAAGACAGGAATGGGAAGACTACGATGCAGCAAGACAGGAATGGGAAGACTACGATGCAGCAAGACAGGAACGGGAAGACTACGATGTAGAATTCAGGAGGTAAGCAACACCAACAGGGCAAAGAGAACGGTTGAAGACAAACGTCATAACTCTATACATAAAACCAGACAATAATAAATATATTATACATTCCTAATTTTGTATAACTTTGATACAAGAGTGAAGATGTCAGAGATGGTCTAATATAAGAAGCGTACTGCACATAATTATATATATGTATATATATGTATCATGCAAAAAAATACAGTATTCACTAAATGGGCTTGATCTTGAAGTGAAGTCCTACTAAACTGAAGACTAGGCACTTCAAGTCCTGAACCAGATAGTAGAACATCCGCAAACCATCCTCGTCTCTGCAAATAATACAAACAACACAACATGATGGTGCTTCCGAGCAGGAAGGGGGAGGGGTTTGTCAAATAGAAACACTTTACAGAGCATTTTATTGGTTAGGTAAATTTTTATTTTTGCGTTTAGCCGTAACTAAGGTAACGCTAAATTTAATATTAACAAGCTTAACCCTTTCACTGGCAGATTTACGGAGGACATTTTACAAAAATTGACACAATTTCATATAATTTTTTTTATAGAGGACCTTATGAAGACAAGTACCCAACAACTATATATCAGGTGATAGCTGATGCATGAAGGGACGTTATCTTAAATTTTTTTTGCTAAAACCACAGAAATGTGAATATTGTTATAAGAGACAGGAAGTAAAATAAAAGGGTTTATATCATCTCAATTTCATATTACACATGAAACCACAATGTTAGCTGGTCAACTTTTGGTCAACAACAACAACTGTTTGTAAAATAACCTCTCCTCCAACCTTGTCTTCTCCTCTGCTGCTTCCTCATCCTCCTCCTCCAGCTCCATGAGTGAAACTACCTTCCCAGGAGAAATAGTTCTTATTATTATGCTAGTTACTAGGCCTTACTATACAACTCTTATCTATTCTTACCTTGGGGGAAGTCTTCATGACCATCGCTATCGTCTGAAGCTTCGCTTGGCAGAGTAGGGCGATCTATACTTTGAAAACTTGCTTCGTGGTCGGTGCCAACAGCTTCTGTTATAGCTACCATAGCATCACTGTCAACTACGCCACTTCTCAAGGTAAGCACAGACACTTTCTTCCTCTCCTTCACTAACGTCAATCTCGGACAGGCCGAAGTCATCCTCAAATAGGAAGTCTAACGCTTCATCTCTACTCTAAAGCAAGTCGCCATTTCTTCTTCGAGACCGGGAATTAACCGGAAGTGATGTTTGCTGGCATGTTTACTTCCCTTTCCTCATTCCGTATTTTCCTGATATTCAGGGGTATATTAGGCATATTCGTACAATTTTTTAAGTTAATAGCGCGTACGATTAATTTTTTATGAATTGTTTTGTCGCGGTTAATCCGTTTTCGCGACTTAAGTCGCTTATGCCAGTGAGAGGGTTAATATTCATTTGAGTGCCCTTGTGTGACTTTCATGTGGAGCTGAATCACAAGCAGCTGGCTGTTGTGTTGAGATAATTATATGTGACCGAATTTGCGAAAACCCACCTAAACGGGGGAAATCATTAATTGAGATATTGCCGTTTTTTTAATTTTATTTTTTAAAGACGATTTTTTGGTGTTTGTGCCAATGGCTATAACTATCCTTTATATATAAACCAGTGGCAGTCATAAGCCCAGGCGCTATTTCTAGAAGGAGAAATAAGCCTTTACTGTAAGATAGGTCGGAGGCGTTGCTATGCTCTTTTCGCGCGCATTAGGCGCGCTAAGTTTGGTTGCAATCCTGTAGTAGCGATGTCCAGTTCACAGAACGTAGCCAGCGCTCTCAACAGGTGGGCCAGGGAAGGACGAGACCTGGTAGGAAGCTCTGACGAACACGCCCTCAATGAACTATTAGCAGATTACTTCACCTTGGATGGGCCAAGTATGGTAATATTTACACCCTCAATAGATCATTGAATTTTACTGTACAGGCACTGAAGACGACGAGTTCAATGAAGTAATGGAATCTGATGGTAACTTTCAAAGCATGATATAATACGAAATAATACTTAATACTATAAAAAATACATTAAAATGAAATTTAGAATCTTCAGAAGATGATGACTGTGGTGATGAAGATCCACCTCTCTTCTCCACTCTTGAGGAGGACCTCTTCTCACCATTGAGCGGACACCCATCCCAGACTCCATCATCACTACCACAGCCTTCTTCATCAATAGCACTTGAGCCAGCAGCACTTCCCTTTATTGTAGGTGTAACACATGGCATCTGCATAATAAACATGGCTATTATTCCATTAGGATCCCAAACTTACAGCATTCTTGCTGAAGGGGTGTGGCTGTGTGATGTTTAAAGGAAAACCATGCTCCTCACAGTTTACTGCAGAGCACTACCAAGACGTGAGAGACCAATGTGCATCACTGAGCAGGGAACAGGTCGATATGGTAATCCTGGGACAAATTATGGCAAATATTAATAATGAAGACACAGTAGGGGAAGGATCACACCATACCACATTACCACGGCAGAGGTCCAGGATAGTCTTCTATCACCATGGTTTGAGGATTTGCAAGGTCACCTTCCTTATGCTGCATAGTATTGGTAGGTACAATGTCATACTATACTGTGGGAAATATTATTACAGTACAACAATGTACCAGAACACTCCAGGAATAGACAGATTTAAATCCCTCAAAACCCACTACACTGCTGTTGGTCTGACTACAAGAGAACATGGCAACCACAAAAGGCTACCTCACAACAGACTGCCCTTGGCTGTCACCAGGAATGTAGTCAGGTTTGGCTTGCTGAAGCAAAAATACAGAAGGACAAAGGTCGGGTGCCTACAAGATATTGCTGATGTGGTCAACAGTTCCGCAAAAGCGAACAATGCCCAGTTGGTGGGGACGGAAGACGGAACTATTTTAGTTCCACAGTACAACTGGGCAAATTACTTCACAAAGTACTACAGGAGACAGGCATTTGTTGGGATCAAGACATTTCACCGCTTGAAGTTCTCATCAAAAGAACCAGGAGTTGCTATGGTCAGGACAGGGACGGATGCGATAGAGAAAAGGCTGCCTGTTCTAGTGGAACAGTATAAAGACTGGAAGCCACATAAAAATGAACTCCCCCCACAATTATACCAGAAGGTCTTACTCCAGAAAGGAAGAAATACCTTTTCGAAAAAATACGAGAATTCTGTCCCCCTCATTATCAGGATATTGTTTGTCCTGATCCAAGTCCTGCAACCAGAATGCCTCTCCCAATCAACTGCACCTTGCCTCCTCAGAACATAACCCCATCACCTAAAAGAAGATGTCAACTTTATTCATCATAGCTTCTTATATCATAAACTTTGTACATCATAACTAGTTAGCTATCAAACATTATTTTCTAGCAGATAAGTCACATGAAAATGTAGCAAACATGTTTAACTAGAAGCAAGCTAGCAATAATAAGAGGTGAACTTACCATAATTTATTCTCAACTTGTTTCTAAAGAATCAATAAAGTTCAACTTTGTTACAGAAGCAAACTACATAAGATTAGATGTCAAACATAGTTGATCAACTCATTCTACAACATATACAACTCCTTACTAACTAATCTGCTACTTACCGCTGCTTAGAACGAGTCCTTACTCCAGTCGTCCATACTATTCTTCCATCTTTTTAGGCCGAGGGCGTGGCAATAGCTCAAACAAAACTACGCAAGATTAGCCAAACATAGCTGATCAACTCTTTCTACAACTCCTAACTAACTAATCTGTACCTTACCGCTGCTTAGAAAGAGTCCTACTCCAGTCATCCATACTATCCTTCCATTTTTTAGACCCTGGGCGTGGCAATAGAACGCCAAGGGCGTGGTAATAGCTCTAATTACACGTTTACGGAAGTATACGGCTTCGTTTCGCCCGCACCCTTGCCAACGCTTTATAAACGCAATAATCCTATTGTTGTACTTGAAGGAGCGCAACTATTCATGCTATAGCTCAAAGGAAACATTATCAAATAGTTTCAAACTTTTAGGATATGATCATTAGGTATCATAGGTGCCGATTATTAAATAATTTCACTTTTTTTTAAAAAACCCGTTTAGGTGGGTTTTCGCAAATTCGGTCACATATATATATATATATCGCTATACACATGCTGTGGGACTATGGTGTCTGAATAAATACCTTAGCAAAACATTGGCACTGAAAAGGAAGGACTTTTCATGTTGAAACTTCCAGAGAAATAGTGGGGGAAAAAAGGTTGCAGATCTCGACTGCTGCCTAATTCTGTCCTCCAATTTTCTAGGATAAAATCTTGTATGATCTCACCAGATCACACCAGGTTGCAAGCTTGCTGATCCAGCCATCATCCACCAGAGACCAGAAAAGTAAAAGTGAGAACATGCGGTAATTTGGTCTGCTGTGTCTTTGGGTTTCAAGGTTGCCTTATATTCTGGGGGCTTAGAACCAGATAATGTTGAGATATTCTTACTATGATGCAACATGAAACAGCACTCAGCAAAAATCCAACTCAGTTTCACCGGAATACCTCAGACTCCAAGGAAAAACTAAAAGAGCCACACTGCATGACCACGAGGGACAAGAAATGCCACAGAATCAGAGTAGACAAGCTAGTCTTTAATCTACACTAGGTTTAGACTGGCTGAAAAATTTCTACTTTGTCAAGAATTGGAACAATATGAGCTTGCAAGAAAAAAACAGATGCAATGCAATGTCAGGAGTGGGAGACCCGAGTCCTCCTTCTACATAAAGAACAATTATGACAAGATGAGCAGATGGAGAAGCACAGAGTGAAAATTTCAAGGCTATCCACCAACTATGCAATGACTCCTCTAAAAAGAAAAATATTGTTCTGTTCTATCCAACCAGAAAGGTGATAAGACTGAAAAACTATCAAACGTCATTCGACAAGCATCCAAATGTTTCTGTGTGCAGGGATATCAATTACCATCCAAAGACTAGGCTCCTGATTGATACCATGGAGTGTGTTTGCTGCTGCAAGCAGGAACAAGTCATCTCAGTTGTGTGTTAAACCTGGGGACCATCCATAGTCTAGGAAGGATGCTGAATGCATTCTGAACTTGTTGCCCAACACAACCTCCAGTATATAGTCAGCAATAATGGAAGGCAAGTTGTACCACTAATAAATCCAGCAAAGTGGAGCTCTGTATGGTTGACTTGATCATGTAAATGTTGGGTTGCCTGTTGCTTCATCAGTGAAGGCTGGAGGGTGAGCTGTATTCTAAGCTTGTTGGTGTTCTTCTTGCTCTGGCAGTGCAATTTAGTTCGGTGAACATTGCCACCAGAGACTGAAAAATTTATGTAGCAGAATGCCCTCTGCTGCTAGACTCATGAGAATGGTACTTGTTCTCTATAATATGGCAATGATTTTTTAATTTTAGACAGCCAGGAGGACTGCTGTTACTGGATGAAGTTATGTAGATACATAATTTAGGACTTTGTTCACAGTATATGGAAGTTTAGTTTGCTACAAAAAGGCAGAAATTTCCTTGTTTCCCCCAGAATGAAGAAGACAGTTTTTCGAGATAATCCGTGTTTATTTGGGAGCTGTGGTAGTGAGTGATGTTGTAGTACACACATGCATACTTACGAAGGATCCACTTACTGCCATAGTTATGTTACTTACTTTGTCAAGATTGGTGCTCAATATATTTTGGGCTGCTAGCATTGGATATTTGTTGCACAAGTATAAATATGTTTACCCACATTGCTTGCAGTATTTTAAGCTATGCTCGTACTTCATGATGGAAAATGGATAGCTTTTTCTTCTTAGATATATACCTTGGAGTGCTCATATACATGTGTTGAATTAGAAATTAGAGACTTGTTGCTGAAGTATATTTATGAATGTTTCTTGCAGTAACTTGGAATACTCCTATATAGACAGTGTTCTATCTAGAAAAAAGTGTTTGGGGGGGAAGCTTGTGTTACTGTAACCCAAGCTTCCCCCACCCCCAAACAATTTATAATTTTCTCCAGCGGGGACGTCAGTGTGAAGAAAAATTATTGTAGGGTACACAAAATCATACCTATAGTTATTATATTCTTGAGAAAGTGTATAAATGAGAGGATGGTCAATGAGTTCACAAAATTTAATTAATTTTACGTGTTTTTACAGACTTGTAATGATTAATTATATCTTCTAAAATGTCACGAGACAGAGTATTAGGACCTTCAATGCAGATGCGCATAGTGTTTTCGAGTGTGTCCTCACCCATTCGGTTTCGAAGCCTCGTCTTGATGAATTTCATACTACTGAAACTACGTTCAACAGTTGCTGTTGTAACTGGTAGAACAGAAATAATTCCAGCTAGCCTAGACAAATTGGGGAAAGCATCTGCAATGTCACCATGGCTAATCAGCTTGGACAGGACTTGATGTATAGAACTGCTCCTGTACTGCATAAATATGAGCCGCCTGAATAATTTCCATTCAGAAAGTGTATCTTCAGCTTCAATGTCAGGCTGTGAAATACATTCCTCTCCATCATATTGCACTTTCTGCACAGCTCCATAGAAATTTGTCAGTTCCAAAACTTTATCCACGCCATAATTGGGAAGTTTGTCTTCAGTGTCAGGAAGATGTTGTGGATCAAACACAGACATTGCAGAGATGAGATCAGTTGACCCCATTCTGACATTGATGTGATCAACTACACTCTGTATGTATGGACGGTAAATTCTCTGTAAAAACTTGGCCTTATCTTCTTCACTTACAACAATATTTTTCTTTCCAAGCTGTGCATGATCAGAAAAAAATTCCATATGATCTTTGAACCACGTGCTGGTGTTTGGATGTTCTTTCAGTTCCTGTAGCCTTTTTATTGTATTACTCACCATCGTTGGCACACTAGCAAGATCAATTTGTTTGCTTTGCAAACTACCCTGAAGTTTGGCCACGATGTGCATGACATCTGACAGTATGTAAATGCTAGCTACAGTCTTGTATTTTGTTAACAAAACTGCTATTCCATGTGCTTCAGCATCCCCTGTATTATCATAGATTTCTTCAAATGTACCAACTAAAGCTGCTAAACTTCTATGCACTGCTCGTATTGCCCTTTCGCGAGCAAGCCATCTGGTGTCACTAGGTTTCTGCATTTTTATTTCTGGACAATCAAGTTGAGCTTGAATTTCAACCAGCTTTTCCGCCTTCTTTGGGGAATAGTGAAACGATTTCCAGATGGTCAACAGTGTACCCAATACCCTTTTCACTTCCTGGTGTTCATTAGCTGCATTAATGGAAGCGAGCTGTAGCTTATGACATCGGCAATGAATATAGAGAGCAGAAGGTGCCAACATCCTCAATCGTTTTTGCACACCAGTTTTATGGCCTGACATAGTGCTGGCACCATCAAAGCCAAGTCCACGCAACTTCTCACAGCTGATAACATGGGAGTTAAGAAAATCAGAAAGATATTTAGAAATGGCTTTAGCATTTGTTTCTTTAACATGGGGATGATTCCAAGGAAATGTTCAACTACCTTATTTTCGTGAAGCCATCGAGCACAAACAGACAATTCTTCCTGTGATGCAGAGTCTGTAGACTCGTCTGCCATCAATGAGTAATATGCACTAGATTTCAAGCTAACCAAGAGTTTTTCCTTGATAATCTCACTAATACTTGAGAGAAGCTCAACTATTGTCGTGTAAGACTCATATGTAGCACTTTGCGGGCATGTATTGCGGTGCATTTGCAACTTAACATTCCCATTATCAATTTGCAACGTTAGAAGAGAGTAGAAGGTAGTAGTATGTGGAATATGGAATTTAACTAGGAAATACAGAGATCGAAGAAGTGTTTCCATTAATTCACGGTTTTCTTTCTTCTCTTCCTCACTAGCTGCCACTATTTGTTCAACTACAGTCCCTTGTTCAGAGAGAGAGAGAGAGAGAAATAGCCCCTTTTTCCATCGCTGCAACATGCCAGTCTGATTTGTCATGTTTAGATAAAAGTGATGTTGCCTTAACCCAGTTGCTCACAGACCTGCTCACCCATGCCCCTCTGGATTGCACTGGTACCTTCCCATGTACCTTACAAACTGAACACAGCATGCCCTTACTCTTCGGATCATACTCTATCCAAGGATAGTTCACCTTCCACTTAGGGTCATACCTCAAATTATCCTTATATGACTTCATTTTTCCTTTCTTTCCAGGTGGTTGTTGAGGTGACTCTTCACTAGCTCTCTTTCTAGTAACAAACTTATCCATGTTTAGCTTGCTGGCAGCAGAACAGCTGGAATACTACTGCATGTGCTTACTGGGTGTGGTAGTGAATCAGGACTGAGGCCAGTGAGGTGTTGATGACCTTTCATAAGGATGGGGTCACAGAGTGATCACTAACACCTTATGTAATGGCTATAGGCAGGCTGCTACCTAATATCTACTATATAGCGCAGACCTACAATGTGAAGGCAAGCAAATATTGCTATGCCAACGATACTGCTATGCCTATCCCTGGGCAGTTGTGAAATGTTGATGTCCAAATATCCTTGAAAGATGGGACACACACTAAGTGATGTGATCAGGCAGTACTGTAAGCTCACTTCGCTCGCCAAATGATACTAATTTCCTCTAAAATATTTGGGGGGGGAAGCTGGAACTTTTGGGGGGGGGGGAAGCTTCCCCCCCGCCCCCCCCCCCCAGTAGATAGAACCCTGATAGATATAGAGAGGTAAATTGGATTATTGTTACCCGAGTGTGGAAGATATTAAACTGGTAGCCACTTTAAATGGTAAAATTCAGTTTTTAAGATCTTGTGTCTGTCTCATCTATTCCTTTTCCCCCAAAGATAAACTTGCATATTATAGGTACATTTTTCATAAGTCTACTACCAGAAGACTCCAAATTTCCCAATCCTTTACAGCGACTAACCCAAAATTTGTGAAGATAATCAATTTGATTTAATGTGCAATTTCAAGTCCAGCTTAATGAGTGAACAAGCTGCTACATGTTTCCAGTAAATATAAAGAACTGATCAGTTGGTTTCCACCAAACTTACTCTACAGTTAATTGGTGAACATATATATAATTATATTGTTGAAAAATGTTCCACTCCTCAAACTGTGTCCATTACAGGTTCTTAGAAAACCTGTAACTAAAGTTGTAGTTTTTCATCAATAACCATATTCTTTCATCCAAGCCTAGATCAGTGCAATTATTACTGTGGGTTGTAGCTACAGTTTTCTAACTGCACTCAAGTCAACCCTACATTGTAGTATTATACATGGTGCTGCATAAATGTATTTAGCTTTAAGCTGTAAACCCTTAGGAGCTTACTAGGAATCTTGTATATTGTCATATTGGAATTTTTTTGTACCAAGCTTAGATCAGTGCAGTGGCTATAGCTATAGATGAAGTTAGTAGCTCAAGGCTTATATATCAACCATAGCTAGTGAAGCTGTGGCTGCATAGAAACTTAAGTTTTCATCTTTGGGCTTGCTCTGTTGGACCAAGTCTAGTCTAATAAAGCTTCAGCGCTGGATAAGAGCCATAGCTCCTCAGTGATGTACTAAAAGAGAGTTCCCTCGACTTATTATAGGTAGTTAACTTAAGTGATGGTGTTTTACGAAGTTTGTTTGTTTTTGCCATTCCAGAGGCTTCCAGCGTAAGACTAAGTCAATTGTAGCTACCTAGTTTTACTTACTAAACTTTACTTACTAAACATTCTACTGGATAACTAGCTACATGCCTAGTTAAATATTTCAACAAAGCTTTAGGTGAAATTGCTAACTAGTTACAAGCTATCCAAGCTATCCAAACTAAATAGTTAATAATAACCAGAACATTACCAGTGAGAGCTTGTCAAGTATGTCCTCGTAGAGTTGTAGATCTTGGGTCTAGTGTAGAGTTGTCTGCTTTTTGGCAAGTGGATTGTATTATAGTATTTTTGTTTAAAACAGCTTCAGGGGGATTTATCATGCTGCCTCCAGTTCAAAGCGTTAACACCACAGATCTCTACCATCAAGTTAACTACTCATGATCCATGTATCTACATGAATACCTAGATATAATTATGGATACTTACTAACTTCTTGTAGGTTAGCTGACTTTAAAAACAAAATACAAACCCAAAAATCCCATGCCAATAGAAACAAGACAATATGAAGGCTAGAGCATCTAGTAGAAATGTCGAGAGAATAAAATTTAAAGTTTAATGTTGATAATTGAGAAGGTTATTGTAAAAATATTTCATTTAAAAACTATACCAAAAAACTGGTGGCATATGTTACATATATTTCTTGGAATCTATGCAACAGTGAGGAAGCTCAAAATCGGCACCACACTTTCCTTTTGTATTGGACTGTCATAGGTTATGCTGCGTAATTTAAGGAGTCGAAGAATCCTGAGAAGAAAACAACTCCAAGTTGCTGTCAGTTTGCTGTCGAGGTATATACTACACAAGGTTTGCTGCAGTGACCCCACATGATCGAGGGCACCACTGCCCCCAGCAACTGTTCCCTTCCACCCTCATATGGACAAGGCCAACAAGCCACCAATGCTGCCAGCAACTGTTCCCTTCCACCCTCACGTGATCGAAACCACCAAGCCTCTGAAGCTGACAATTCATCTGCCGCTTCTTTGTCATCTCCATTTTGAAAGCTTAAATCCAAGCCTATTCTCATGAGCTACACCATTTACTGGTTCACATTTCCTTGAATCATGAGAATATTGA
This sequence comes from Cladorhizidae sp. MBARI D1340-BT2, assembly GCA_028752905.1. Lineage (NCBI taxonomy): Eukaryota > Metazoa > Porifera > Demospongiae > Poecilosclerida > Cladorhizidae > Cladorhizidae sp. MBARI D1340-BT2. Next base: position 4,175,059 of record JAQNBH010000010.1, read on the forward strand.
TCATGCAAGTTATGTGAGGCAGTTTGATTTCGTGATACAATTATGGATAGGTATACAAATATTGCTTGCAGGGATAGCCATTATATCTGTTGCTGATGTTCTTGCAGTAACTTGTACTTCTTCTACATTAATTTTGGAGTGAAAATTGAATGCATTCTGCTAGAGTGTGGATTAGTGTATGTATGTTGTTCGTTGTCCTTTGGTCATGGTGGCAGAATTAATGCTCTTTGATCAAGTAGCTATATAGCTAGGTTGCCCACAGTACAAAATACTATTGTGCATCCGATGTTTGCAATTTCTGATGGTGCTGCGATTGTTTGTATCCACCTCTTGCTATTCTTTAACATCAGGTCAACGTTAGTTTTCTTTGATGCTATTCTTTTCCCCTTGATGTACCTCAAGGCCTTCCTGGGGTAGTTTGTGTATTTGTATTTCCCTTTCTGCTATTAGGTTTTCTGTTATGGAGCATTTTTGGCTTCCAGCTCCTCTCATTGAAGGGTGTTTTATGACTCCAGCTCACATATATGAGCTACTGCTGCATTTGCATGCTCTTTTTCATTGTATGCCTATGCTCTATTTCTTCCAGCTGGTCCACACATATCATCCCCTTTTTTGATCAGCTGTTGTAGAATCTCTATGGAGGTTGGTTTGACATAGTCTGCCACTCAATTTTTGATATTCTGCCTGCCCTACTGGGTGCAAGCAAACTTTTCACACCTGGTTTTGTAGCTAGCAAATATTTTACCACAAACATATAGCCATCTTGGTAGTTGGCAAAGGTTCTTTTGCTGTTTGTGGCATGGAAATTAAATTTCCTGTGAAAACATTTTCACACACATACCACAGAATACATCTAGTGAAATCATACAGTATGTAATCCAATGTATGGTAGGCTTCCACTCTTTCCCTTTCATCATCCTTAAGGATAACTGATAAAAAATGAAGTTAATTTGGTCAAGCATGCCGGCATGCCGCCATCCAAAAGGGAACCTAACTTATTACACCATCAATGGAGGTTTGGAAAGCACAATTTTCATAGGTCCATGGTTTAGCCAGCTTTTCTAAGTGTTTCCAGGACATCTAATGGCATATCTCTGTGGGTAGCTTATCTCTATATTGTATTAGCATACTGCATGTGGTCCAGTACCGCTCTTATGAATACTGCTGTATGTTATTATTTGTGTGAACATGTATGTGTGTGTATTTAGTTTTTCACTCCAGAACCCTACCTGAGGAACTCGTACACTTTGTATGATATTATAGGAGAAGTGAGCTTTCCCTTGATAATGGGTCAGAGCTATGAGGTGGAGGTGAGGATGCAATTCAAACCAATTACTTCAAGTGTTCCAAGTCTTGGTCTTTTGTAGGTGGTGGCTTACAATGATGCAGGCATTGGCCTTCCATCCTCCAGGATCTCGTTCACCATGACTGAAAATGGTGAGCTGTACCTACATTAATTAGCAGCCTATCATATACTTAGGAGTTGATAGTTGAACATGATCTGTTGTTGTGAAACATACTAGATATAGATATATAGGGTGCACTTCTCAACCATATTAAGAACCATATTAAGAACGTTGAAATTTCAAGGTTTGCACTGTTACAAGATGAGATAAGCTTACCTCAGTTTCAACTTGCCTGTTGTTATTTATGTTTACCTTTTATGGTTTCATCTTGTGAATCAGAATGGAGATGTAATTCCTGTAATGAAGGGTTAAAATAAGTGCAAGGTAGGTTGTAGATAGATAGGTAGTCATTATGTCTCTGCCCAGACTAATAGGGATGTTCAAAATTCAAATTTTAGCTCTGCTAATTAGTAAGGCTAAGCTAGGGCTAAAGATAAGGCAAGAACTAGGGAGCTAGGGTAGAGTTTAGAAAAAGCCTAGGGCTAGGCTAGAGCTATGATCCCAGGAAACTTGCTCAGTAGAGAATGAATTAATAGAGCATCGCATGCTATTCCAAACTCTCTATTTACTTAGTTGATCATTTTGTTAGAGTCTCCAACCGCAAGAGACCTAACAGATACCAACCTTGGTAATTCGCTGCCACCAGAGTCTCTCCCTAACTTTTTCTAGCTAAACCCTAAGCTTGACAAAAGAGTTTTAGATCTTAAGTAGCTTATATTAAAACAACAGTCGAGTATCAGAATATGAAAATAGGATGAGACTGCCCAAGCCTGGACTGCAGAGGGGTTTAAATACCCTTGCATCCATGCTTTCACAGCTTATGGAGTTGATAACAGTGTGAGAGTAGTAGAATTATTTTATGTCCCTACAGGACTTATCTAAGAGTGGGAGATGATATCATGATTGTCCTATGTGTTGATTGTCTGAGGACATGAGTTCTAGCTCTATTTATAAATTCTATCTAGCTCTATTTATAAATTCTATTTATAGTTTGATCTTTGCAGGGCTGCTCTAATATCGTGCCGAGATGAGTTACAATTGACAAGGGTTGAGGATAGTTTCTTAGATCTCATTCAATACAATATACAACACAATCCAAAACATTGGGGTTCTCCTCTCTCTCTTTTCAAGGGCCCCTGCATCCTGGATACAACACATCCTGGATACAACATACAAATCTATACATAGATATTACAAAGTAGATAAGTAACCAAAGGAAATATGTGCGTCCTAATTACAAACAAAAGATGTGAGCAGTTCCCATTGTGGTACAACATTTATCAGCACCTATACCAAAAATATGCGACTGAGTTCAACAGTGTTACAGCTGCTCTGCAGCCAGTCAGGGCTGAGGCCAGACAAATTTACCAAAAAAATAAGGTGACTTTTCACCAATTGTACTGGTAATTGTTGGGTTTTTAGGTCTTCCTTGGAGTTCTTGATTACTTACAGCTGATGTTTGACCACAACAGACTTCCATCTTTGCTCCAATAGAGAGCTAAATTCCACTCTTACCAGTATTCTCTCCAATGGCTCATCTCAAAAGTAGTGTGATTATTGATTACGAATCTCATTACAGAACTTCCTAAAGTGCGATAGACACTCATTACCAAATATATTTTATGTAGAGTGTAATGTGTTGTTGAAGTATCTATAGTTGACTAAATCAGCATGTTTGCTAATACATGTTATATGTATATACACAAGTTTGATTAAACTCTCTATCATTTTTACCACTCTTACTGTTCATCAACCAGGCACAGCCTTTCCGTTGAAAGTGCTATCTGTGGGGTCATCTGGTTTCATACACTTTGGTCCTGACATTGGTTTCAACAAGAATCTGTCAGTAGTATCCATGGGCCCAATAGTGGTGGATACCATAGACAGGGTGGCATACTGGTTCGATCATACTCTCAACCTCATCTACACACAGTCTCTCAACAGTGGAGGAGTCATGACAGTACGTACATAAGGTTTTATGATGTAGGGGTCTTGTGGCTGTCATTTGGTTAAATTGTCCTGTACACTATGTGTTATCCTCTCCCTCAATTCCCCTCTCACTCCAAACATTGATAATGCAGCCATTTCTGATGATGCCCAGGGATACAATTTTGGTATCCTTGGCTTACGATTGGATTGAAAAGCTCGTCTACATGTCAAGATTGAACACAGCCACTCGTAGGCTAGAGCTCATAAGAGTGAACATCTTTGATGTTGATAGACAAGAAAATGTCTTTCCTTCTCTGCAAGATACCATCCCAATAAATTCGACGGTTAAATCAGTAATGAATCCATTCACAGGGTAAGACATGTCTTCTCATCGAGCAATGCCCACGAATTGAAGTGATATTAAACTATTACCTATTGTATTTTCCAGGTTTTTCTATTGGGCAGTTACAACACCAGAGCCAGCAGCCGAAGCTACCCTTTACCAAATTGACTTGAGGATCAGAAATACAACTTCTTACACTCCAATCCCTTTGTCGAGTAACCTCACCCCAGCATTGACGCTGAATCCTTTGACTGGAGAGCTAATAGTGTGTGACAAGACAAGTGGAAATATCCTCGGATGTCAGCCAGCTACACAGATGTGCTCTGTGTTAGTGTCTCGCACAAAACTGGAGGAAACCTCTCAATCATCATATGTTGGTATGTACACTGCACATATTTTCCTGCTTTTAATAGATGATGAGGTGATGTTGTAATGCAGTCTGTGTTGTAAGGACTCAACTGGTATCACCAACTGATGTACACATGGCATAACATGTATCCATTGTGAAGATAAACTGTTTGGTGTGGTATGCAGACTAAGTTCCAAAGGAAAATGTTCTCTCTCTTATCATGTATTCCATATAGGTTTGCCAGCTTCTGATATTGAATATGGTGGGAAGTTCCTCTACTGGACTGACAACAGTTGAATATTTGCTATAGATTTATCTGAACCGAACCTATTGATCACAATCTCAAATGTAACTCAGTCCTCTTCTTTGACTGCACTTAGTCCTGAGCAACAAATTCTGCCTGGTGAGTCATGCATGTATACAAATGTACACATACAGTTATAATATTTAAAGTTGAAGTCAGGTAGGCATTTCATACACAGTGTACACATAAGTGTGTATATCATGTGCTAACAATATTAGTCGATGGTCCATTTATATAATTGAACATATTCCCCTCTCTCTTTCTCCTTCCCAACCTTTATTCTTCTTATTCTTTCCTCCATTTTCTCATTTTTCTTACTTCCCACCCCCTTTTCCTCATCTCTTTCTCTCACCCACTACCCCTCTCTCGTTCCCGATGTCCCTCATCTCCCCCCTATCTCACTGTCCCTCCACCTCTACCTCTGCCTCATCCTACTTTCACTCCCTCCATTGCTTGTTTCATAGCTGATACAACATGTCTTGCTCCTGAACCAAGCCTCCAGACTAATCAAATTGTATTTAACTTGGAAAGTACTAGGATTACGAACACAACCTTGGTTTTGTCATGGGATATCAACCCACTAGTAACCTCGCGACCTGGCTGTGATGCTGTTGTCTTTAGCACTTCTCCCTACATCTATTACGTTAGGAACACCCAGAAAAATTTACTTTACACGGTCTATGTGAGCTACAGTATCTATATACATACACACACACATTCATACATGCCTACATACATACATACATCATACATACAAACATTCATATGTACATACATACATCATACATACATACATATTATATGCATACACATACATACATAATATGCATACACATACATACATATATGCACACACATACATACGTCTTAAACTCCCATCATTTGACATCTGGGTATGTTCCTCTTCTAAGCAACCTTGCATTCCATAAGCAAAGCAAGTGACGTGTAACAGTCATGGTCCATGTGCTAGCTGAAGTATGATTCATTTCAACAGTCATTCCAGAACAAGAGTCATTCCAGATTCTTGTTACCTGAGGGCAATTCTTGCTTAGACTCTATCTAGCTTCTAGTTTATGGGTTGCACCTAAAAATGTCTGAGATGAGAATAATGCAAAAGGTTGCAAACAACTGTGACGAGAGCAAAGTTAAGGAGGCCATGGAAGGATACTGTCACACGCAGTCAAGCTTTCAACACTATAGAAATCTCACTGCTGATGTTTGAATTTTTCTTATTGTGAAAAAATAGTGCAACAATGCAGCTCAGATGAGACGGGAATCACCGAGGAAAACCTCTAACATGAATTAGCATGTTCTCATTTCATGTACATGGACAGTTATGTACATGTTTGTGGGTATATATTCACTTAATTTTGTTGGAATGCAAAATTCTAGGTGAATTTTCAATATTGGGAGTTTAGTCATTTCTGAGTTGTGGGAGGTTCCCATTTCCAAGCAGTAAGCTGGAGGGTGTTTTAAGGGGGGAATAATGTCAAAAAAATACACCTCGACAATACCAATCATATTTTCCACCCACTACCCTCTATCAACATAATTTTTGTACCAAAATGTAGCTTAGAAGATAAGCTATTTAATGATGTATTTAACTTTTGTCATATATATTTTTTATGCCAAAGTGTCCAGGAAATCCAGTCCACAAATTAAAAACCCATTAATAATGCTAAGTGGCTGCTAGGTGGTTTATGGTAAGAGTACATGTAGTAGTTTCACCTGAATCAGTATGATAATGCACCACAGGAGAGGGGGGGGGGGGGGGAAATCCCATACAAACCACATGCAGATATGCTGGTCTATACCCAACACATTCTCATAACAGTGAAAATAAAATAATTTAGGTTAAAGAGCACACAATAAGCATTCTGGTGATATATAAATTATGGAGTTTGGGTGAGAAATGAGGGAGAAATTTGTGGAAATATGTGGAAATTCTTCTAATCTAATGCGACGCGATTCTTCTTCACACTTGCTGGGTTTCTAATGAAAATAGTGAGTGCAAAAGCTGTCGTAACTGCATCATAGAATATTCAAATGTTCTGAAACTTGGAATATGACTTGTATATGAGCAGAGACACCATTAAAAATAGTTGTTTAAAAAAAGTGAAAGTTAGCATTTTGACATTATTCCCCCCTTAATGTAAATCATTTAAGCTTCATCGAACTGGTTGTGGTTGAGTACCTTTTCTAGGTCAGTCCATAGTAAAATTTGCTGCCAATACATTCCCTCCATTTGCAGTATGCACTGCACTTTTGCATCTGACATTTTGGCATACGTGTGCTAAAGTGTGGCTTATGTCCTCTCATTGGATACATGATATATAGGCAATGATGGAATCACCCCATAAGCATGGTAGCGAGGAACACGTCACGCTATATATATATTCTTTCTTCATTAGAACTTAACAACTATTCTCAGAAAATTGCCTTTCAAAACTATTTGAAGAAATGCATAAAAACATTAAAAAATCTAGTTGCAGGTATAATGTGTTTGATACTTCCGATATCTTTACTGGAAGCTCATTGTTGTCTGAAATATTTGGTTATGCTTGGTAGGTCATATTTGGTACAGGAAAAGGTGATAAAGCAGAGGTGTTCCTTTAATCATGTCGCACATTTCAGCCTGCTCTGACGGACTTATGAGTATTACTTGTTGCCTCATACACCTTATAGCATGGTGGACAATTTTGTCTCCAAGTACTCTTTGGATATCTGGACCCTACTTAAAAGTGCACAAACATAAGCATTCTTCTGTAGTAGGTTGCCTAACATTGTTCATTGTGACTGACAACAACTCTGTCATTTCTTTCCAATGGAGTAGGTACAATACATACTGAAAATCTTTTCTGAAGCTTGATTCTTTGTTCAGGTGTCCTGACATGATGGACTTGCTATGACTCGCTTTCTGATCTTGAGGACGGTATTCACCACAATTGTCAGTCAGAGAAAGGGATATAGCACATGATACCTGGAGCTTTTACTTCATCCTCTTTGATCATATACAACTCCTCAATGTCAGCTCTGTGGACAGCTTGTTTGTATGTTGAAACCCAGAGATGGTGGTCTACAGGGACATTCTGAAAGGTGTCTTGCTTACCACCTGGTTGACCTGCTTTGTTACTTCATCAACATTGTCACACTCCACATTTTGTACAGATGCTTTATCCCTTTCAACTTTTGAATAGCTAATTTAATGTTGCTGAAACTGATTAAATCTGTGCCAAAACTGCATCTTTGCTTCGTTGCCACTCATAATAATGAGTAGCACTGGATTTGGAGTAAATTGCATCATCACCATTCACCTAATCCAGAATGTTTAGAGTTGTACCAAAGGATAGCAAAAGGAAGAACATTGTTCCTTTGCATGCTTTCAGTGAACTGTACAGATGCGACTTAAACTGTGTACTGTCTTTTAGCACATGGCAATCAGTCAGTTTACTGTTTTGTGAGTACACATGACTTTTGTCAATTTGTCTAGTATTAGAACAGTACTCAATCCATTCGTTGTGAAATGCGGTGGCAATAAGTTTTGCTTTATTCTGCTCTCGCTAAACCCCCTAACCCCCCCGAAATTTTTTGCTTTTCTTTGCACCTGGAACTTCATTGACACCTGCAAGATCTTGCTGCATAATCTGCTGCAAAGTTGGCCAAATCTTGCTGCCCATCTATCTGAGAGAGTTAGTTTGTTTGAACTGTAAACACCTGCAACAGACATACTCTGAAAGTCATCACTTACTTTTTATTTTATACAGGTTAAGTTTCCTCACTCATCTAAGTATAATTATAGTAAATTATTGTAATTTTCAAACTAGATGCATTTTTAAAATCTCTGCTAAGCCATCCACCTTGATCATGGTTATCAAGCACTTGTAATTGCCTGAGCACAAGGTCTCCCCATGTAATAAATGCAATTAAAATCCCTTATTGCCTAATTCAGTTTTTTCAAGAAAGCACATGAAACACTGAATAGTGTGTTGATGTAGACCCGACTATTCTCAAAGTGCTACTTCACCCACATCCATTGAACTTACTACAATCAATAATTATGCATCCATGAGGAAGCCACTTTGGCATGGGTTTTGCTGATTAGAACTGTTGCCATCCAAGAAATCTGGCATACATTTTATTGCTTTCCTATTTTAGAGTAGAAATTACATTCTTTGGATGCTTGCATGTAACCTAATTAATTAGCCACGAACACAGAGGCTGTTTTCAAGAAATAAAAAATACTGTAAAATGGTGGTTACCAGCCTTAAAATTAGCCCATTCTTTGTTGATAACATATCTAAGATCTACAAGTATGCCTAAGTGGAATGCCTGAGAAGAGCTCCCAGTAAGTATAATGCTAGAATACCAAACTTATATAACTTAGTTACTACAAAAAAGCCTAGCATCACTTTATCCAGTAGACTCTTTAGTAAAACCAAAGCTAATTATCTACTCTTGAGAGTTATCTTTTATATACACAGTATATCTACCTAAGTTCCCAGAACTTTTATAAGCCTTGTTTGATCTTGTTCTAGTATAGCTATCCAGCAACAGAGCTAGATACATACATAAATATATAATGGAAACTCTCAATTGTGGATAACTAGCTTTTGTTCTGGTGCTCTGTGCTCATATAATCTTGCTATCTACTCTAGAGGTTTCCCTTCAGATATATCTAACTCTGATAGTGGATGCCCATACTAGAATGAGATCAAAGAAGCTATTCTACTCACCAGTTTATCACCTTTTCAAAATAGTTCCTATTTCCATAGCTACTATTAGTAGAACTAGTCTTAAAAGCTGCTATCAGTCTTGACTTAGCCTACAGAACAAGAACACATATGAAAACCTACTGATTATTTGTACCAATGTTCTGAACACTAAGCCACTTAAGATATTTCAACATAGAACTCAGTTAATAGTAAAGCTAAAGTTACAATAAACTTCTCAATAATCAACTTGAAATTGTACTCTCTCAATGTTTTGACTAAATGCTCTAGTCCTCATCAGGAATAACAAGATGCTAAGGCTAATGTGAGCCTGTTATATACCGGTAGCTAGCTCTTCACCATGTGCTACCCAAGGTGTGGTTTTGTAGCACATGGTGAATAGCTAGCTACCAGTATAATTATAGCTTGCTCATGTGAATCTTAGTGTCTCATTATTCCTGATCAAGGCTAGAGCATCTAGTCTGTTGAGAGAGAACAATTTTATTGAGAAGGTTATTGTAATGTTATTATGTCAACTGAGATTTCATTAAAAGCTGAAGTTACTAAAACTAGCAATAGTCTTAGAGCTGCTATTGATCTAAATTTACTTGTAACGAGTGGGACAACCAATAAAAACTTACTGATTAGCAACTAGTTTAGTAGGAGCCTCCTCAACTGTATATACATGACAACCACATTAAAAAGGTTAACAGGGACTGAGAGGCTTGTCCCGTACAGAGCATTTCCTTCTTTTGTTTGCAACACATTTCAGTTGCAGACTATGACAAATACCATGATCTTCTGCTAGATTTTTTTCTTTTATAAATTATGTCATCACTTTGTCATTCATTGCATAGAAAATGCCAGTATTTTCCTCGTTATTTCACATGCTGAGTCATAAACAAAGGGCTTCAAGGATGCTAGGTTATGCACATCACCAAAATTACCTTCATTCTCAATTTTTTAAAACTAAGGACCCAAAATATTTCTTGCACATTCATAGCACATAGTTTATAATTTTGATTGATACAATTCAGCTGGTGACTATATAGTGACCTTGGCAGTAAATGTCCATGCAGAACCATAAAGCTCCATGGTTTTCCTACACATTTTGTTCCTTGCCAGTATTATTTTGCTCCAACAGCTGATACATCTTGTTTTCATGTATGTTTAAGGTTGCTCTCTGATTTGCATAATACATTCTAGCATTCCTTAGAATGGCATCTTTTTGGCACATGTGCTGTAAAATTATGTGAGCATTGATTCTTTCTACACTTAGTTCTTTAAAGCTCAAACAATGTTAATTTTGGGTGGGTATTTTGTGACATATTTCTAGAGTGTAAGCTAGTCAAGCGCGTTGCGCCGTCTCTTAACAAAGGATGTAACAGGATTGATAAAACAAGTTGCATGTAAGAGATGTATGCAGAACTGACTGTATGTGAATAGACATGCGCATGGTAAGGGATCGTCAAGGTAAAGGGTTCTACGTAGTGATATGCATACATATAGGTCTATAGTTTAGTTAGTATTGTCTATCTCCCCCCAAGTCCGACGTCAGGGGGACTGACTGTCCATAGCGTAGGATGGGCTTCGGGCCTCGCTTGCTTCTTCTGGGTTCGGGGATAGGGGTGGGAGTCTCGGGTAGGGCGGGGGTTGGGGTCCTGGCCAGGTTTCCAGGGTCAGGTTGTATTCGACGCAGGGGTGGGGTTGAGGTGCCGGTCACTGCCGCGTATGACCGCTGGTTGGCAGGTGTGATGAAGGGTGGTACAAGTTGGTCCGGCGTCGGGTCCGGAGTGCGCACGGGTGTGTTGACTTTGGTCTGGGGCGTCGGGTCTGGAGGGTGCATCGGTGGTTGGGGTTGGATCTGAGGCAGGGGGGGGGGGGGGGTAGGGGGGTAGGTGGCATAGTGATTGGGGTTAGTGGGTTATGGGTGGGTTGGGTTGGATTGGGTAGTGGTCGCACAGGGTATATCTGGTCTGGCAGGCGTCGCTGGAAAGGGTGGTCGGGTGGGGGGGGTTTGTTGCTCTGTCTGTGGAGAAATTGGCAGTTTCTCTTGGTCAGCCTGCCGTTTCCATCCATCCGCACTTGGTATTGGTGGAACTGGAGCACCTCCACGACGACTCCGGTCTTGTCCCATTTCGTTGGGTGACGGCCTGTCTGGTTTTGGACGAATACTCTGTCACCACAACGAAGGGGGGAGAGGCCGTGGATGTGCTCGTCCCACCGGGCGCGGCCAAGTGTCTGTCGGCGGGAAAGGGCTTGGTCTCGGTGCTGGAGTCGGTCGGGTGTTTCCTGGGATGGTTTGAGACGGGCCGGGATGTTGGGGAGCAGGTCCCTGGTGGGGCGGCCGAAGAGGCATATCGCTGGGGACATCTTTGTGTCCGGGCTGGGGCAGTTCCTGTAAATGAGCAGGTCCTTGAAGAATGCCGTCTGGAGGGATCCGCCCGGGCCAGTGTTGCCCGCGATCAGTCGCTTGATGGTCTTTACCCCGGTCTCCGCCCGATTGTTGGAGTGAGGGTTGTAGGCTGAAGAGACTCGGTGGTGTACGCCCCAGCTGGTCAGAAGCTCCCTGGTGGAGTGGGCAGCAAATTCGGGTCCGCCATCCGATGTGAGTGTGGCGGGGATCCCGAAAGTAGCGAATGTGTCCCGCAGGATGCTGGCGAGTCCTGTGGCTCCATTGGTGGCGGGGGCGACGATTGGCCAGCCAGAGTATCGGTCGACCAGTACAAGGTATGCGGATCCCTCGTGGTGGAAGAAATCCGCACAGATGTGCTGGAAGGGATACTCTGGCTCCTCGGGTGTAGTTGACGGCATAGCCGGTTGGGATGGGGCATTGCTGTTGCACGCAGGACAGCTGTTTCTTGTGGCGGCGATGTCAGCGGTCAGGCCTGGCCAGTAGAGCGATGAGGTAGCTCTGGCTATCATGCCACTTGTCCCTTGGTGTGCGGCGTGAAGGGCGGCCAGGCACGTAGGTCGGAGGGAGGTGGGAATGACGATTCGCTCACCGTAGCACACGACATCGTCGATGATGGTGATGTCGTGTAGAATTGGGAAGAAGGCACGGATGCTCGCGGGGAGCATGTGCCTGTCAACTGGTGGTCCTTCCTCAACGTAAAACATGAGGTCCTGCATGGTGGGGTCTGACGTGGTTGCAATCTGGAGCTGTTCCCAAGCTATTGGGATGGTAGAAGTTGCTGCGCAGATAGCCAGTGGTAGTCCGTCGTCCTCGTCTAGTGCGTGAGTGGTGTCAACGGGGTAGTCGAGGCTTCCTGGGCAGGCTGGGTCGGGGGTTGCCACATCATCGGGGAGGTGAAATCTGGGAGGTGTCCGTGTTCCGGATGGGTGGCGTGAGAGAGCATCGCTGGTATGGTTTCTCACGCCAGGGATGTACACCATCCGGAACCGGTAACGGAGGGTCTTCTCCTTCAGGTTCCTTAGTCGGGGGTTGGGGATGTCCTCGAGGCAGCGGTCTCCAAAGAGCTTCAGCAGCGGTTTGTGGTCAACCGCTACGGTGAGATCTTTGCACCCGAGGACGAAGTGTCGGGCCTTGTCCAACGCGTCGGCCACAGCCAGAGCCTCCCCCTCCACCGGGGCATAGCGAGACTCTGCTGAGTGGGTAAACCGCGAGCCCACCAGGGTGACACGCCAACCGTCCTGGCAGCAGAACAAGTCACGGGATGGGCACTGGCAGTGCTTTTGAAACAGCCAGAATCCGATCCCGCTCTTGCTCCAATCCGTGGCCAGGCAGGTTGGACGGTCTTTGTCGAAGATGTGGACGCCGACCCTGATGCGCTCGCAGATGTGGCTTTTGGAGGTGGCGAATGCTTCGGCCAGTTCGTCCGTCCATTCGAAAGGGGTGGATGGCTTGAGCAAGGCTCTGAATGGGAGCATCGCAGCAGTCATCGCGAACGCGTACGAGACCTGGTTTACAAGGCCAAACCAGGCCCGTATGTCGGTGATGCTGGTGGGTGTCGGGAAGTCGGTAATCGACACGAGGAACTTGTCCGCTGGGCGAACTTCGGTGGGGGTCACTGTGAACCCGGTAAATTCCACTGTGTCCTCAGCAAAGTGGAACTTGCGCGGGTTCAAGGTTATGCCATTCACGGCGCATATGTGGAGCCACTCAGTCGCCTGGTGGAAGGCCCCGTGATGTCGTCCGACCAGAGCAGTGCATCGTCGATGCACTTGGTTTTGGACATCACGGAGGCGACGAGGGCGTCATACCGCGCCGTGTAGGCGTCACCCGAGGCGATGTAGCCTTGGGGTGCTGTAAGATACCTATACCTTCCCCATGGTGTAATAAAGGTGGTAAAGTGTCTATCTGTCTTGTTGAGGGCCACCGAGTGGTAGCCATTCCACGCGTCGAAGATGGTTTTCTTGGTGTTGCGTGGAATGGCTCGAGCTTGGTGGAACGGGAAGGGGCAGTGGTGGGTCTCACGCGTGGCGTGCTGGTTTAGGGGTTGGAAGTTGATGGTCCTCCTGAGCGACCCGTTCTTCTTGGTGCAGATGACCATACGGTGGCACCAAGTGACGGGCGTACCCAGGGGGACCTTCTCCAGCACGCCAAGGCGGACGTCCCTATCAAGGCCTGCCTTCACCTCATCCTGCCAATGGATGGGGATGGGGATGGGGGTGTGGCAAGGCTTGGGGGTGGCGGTTGGGTTGATGCTCAGGGAGAGGGGGGGTCCAGACATCATTGGGAGGGGCTGATGCTCACAGACATTGAACGCACTTGCTGAGTATAAGTCCAGCAAGTGACGCTCAAGCCTGTGGCGGTTTTCCTCCGTACCTGGGAAGGGCAGGGAGGTGGGTCTGTCTGGGGGGGGTGCCCTGGTTGGGCATGAGCAGGGTCTGGGTGGGGTGTGTGCGAGCTGGCTCACCACTGATGGAGTGTGGGGTCCCGAGGGTCTGGCCTGCAGGTCCGCTGGGGTGCTCATCTGGGGTGGGATGTCTGGTCTGCTCACAGGTCGATTGGTTCTGGTCTGCAGGTCCTGGACTTGCGACAGTGGCTGATCAGGGGTCGCCCATGTACCCGTGCCGTTCCCCGAAGGTGGCGTCGGCGTACAGAGGGGGAACCCCTTAGCGATCAGCCCAAGGTCAGTACAAGTTGCCAGGCTCAGATAAAGTTTGGTGGCTAGTGGGGAGAAGTACACCATCTGCCTGGTCGCTTTGTTGGAGTGGCGGCTCCTGATCCTTAGTAGGGCTGCCCCTATGATAGGTAGCGGATTGCCACTGGCCGAGTTCATCGCCAGAGTGGCTGGTATCAGGTCGTGGTGTCTGAGGTTGAGGCCCTGCATGAGTGTTGGTCCGGCCAGGCAGCTCTGACATCCCGTGTCAGCGAGAGCAGTTGTGGGCAGGTTGTGGCACTCCTCCCTGAGGGTGTGGCCATGTGCCCTGAAGTCCTCTGCGTGTGAGGACACCATCACCTCCAGGTTTGGTTGGGGTGGGGATCGCCGCTGGATCCATGTGCCGGCTGAGGAGTCCCAGGACTGGTGGGGTAGGGTGCCCTCTGTCATGGTGAGGATATTTTCATTTATGGCACTCTCCTGCTCTGTCGTTGTTTGCCAGCACAGGTGTGCGTAGTGGTTGGGGCGGGTACATGAGGAGCAGGTGGAACCGAAGGCGGGGCACTGGGTTCTCCTAATGGCCGTGCGTGCCTTCTCTCCGTGGCCCTGGTGGCCACAAAAGCAGCAGGTGGCCTTCGAGGTGTTGTGTGGCCTGGTATCGGTGGGTTGCCCTTTGTTCGGGTTGGGCTGGTTCCGTGGTTGTGCCCGAGGTGTGAGGTTCCACGGGCGGCCGGGTTTGGTAGGTGTGGGCCTTGGTGATGGGCGAGGCGTCAGCTGGCGTTGCTGCTGCCTGTGGCCGCTTGGTAGAGCGTCCTCCTGGTCGGTCCCCTCGTGGATGGCGTCTGCCGAGGTGGGTGTGGTTATGGTGACCGCAGATCGCTTGCCTGCGGCCCTCACCTCGACAAACCGTATGGTTTCCTCCACGGTCATGGCCTGGTTGTGGTCCTTCAGGAGATCTTCCTGGATGTCTTGGTCGGCCAGCCCAACGCAGAGTTGGTCTGCCACCCTCTGCTCGCCCTGGTTGTTCAGGACTTCGCAGCCGGTGCATTTCATCACAAATCGGCACACCTCAGCCTGGCCGCGAAGTCGAGCTGCAAACGATCTGATTGTCTCACCTCGATCCTGGACCATCCGGGAGAGGGCAACACGGGCCACCTTCGGGTTCTCTTCCTGGACGGCCAGGGCTTTGATCGCCTCGAGGAGGTCGGCCTCAAAGTGCATCTCGATTGGTACGGTGTCGACGATGTTGCGGGTGACATCGCGGCGGAGTTTCGGGTCGAGGCACTCGAGCAGTTGGATCGGGATGTCCGTGCCTACCAGACGAACGGCCAAGGAGTAGGCCCTCCATCTGGTTAAAAAGTAGTGCCATCCTTCTGTGGTCCCCCCAGCCGCGATCTGTGGTCGGCGGACTGGGGTCGGCTTGATTCTGGCAGTCTGGCTGTGGACCAGCATATGTCCATTGAGGAGGGCAGCTACCACTGCTGGGGCCAGTCCATCTGTGGTAGCGAAGTCACAGCCCGGGTAGGGACAGTTTACTGCCATGTGGTGGGCTCCAAATAGAAAAAACTCTCTATCCTCCAGCCAGCACTCTTGCTGGTGAGGTGTGGTAGTTATAAGATGCTATCAGTGTGTTCTGCATACATAGTGAAGCGCGTTGCGCCGTCTCTTAACAAAGGATGTAACAGGATTGATAAAACAAGTTGCATGTAAGAGATGTATGCAGAACTGACTGTATGTGAATAGACATGCGCATGGTAAGGGATCGTCAAGGTAAAGGGTTCTACGTAGTGATATGTATACATATAGGTCTATAGTTTAGTTAGTATTGTCTATAAGCATGTACCTATTTCTTTTCCTCCGCTCTGGATTGATACATTCATCTGTTCTTAATGTAAATATGCATACATGGGTTTTTGGATTATTGCAATAGCTCTCTAGAGTGTAAGCATTTATGCTTCTTTTTCTGGAACAGTTGTATAACTGGTCTGGGACGCTATATTTAACCTTTCTGGATTCTGGCTATAGAGCAATTCTATTCTTGCTGTATGATTCATAGCATACTTATCCTTTTTACTCTTCTGTTGTTGTTATATTTTTTATTAATCGATTTACTAATGTATGTATCTTTGATATTCCGGAAATTGATAAAATTGTGATTTAATAGAGTGCATTTGGTTGAATTCAACCTTTTGTATTTAAGTAGAGCATATATCCAAATGTTACAGAGATTATAGTCTCAACTTAACTCAGAAAAGTACTTCCTGATCTTCTTCAAGAAAATATGAATGTCATGGTCCCACTAAGACCATATTAATGACCAGAGCTAACAGTAAATGTAGTACACACATATGATAACTGTAGGCAAATAATTTTTTTAATCCATGCTTTTGTAAAATATGTTGTTTAGTGCTGTTCCTTGTTAATATGTGTATTATATTATGCATACCTGTATATTGTTACACAGATCACCACCAGGAGGCAGGGAATTGAACTTAGCAACTTATTGCCATACACCAATTATAGCATACAAGTTGTAGCCATAAACCAGTACCCAATTGCCGCTCCTTTCTTTATACCATATCAGTATTTAACCTTGGAGGGAGGTGAGTCATGATAATTATGACTTGTGTTTGCTGCTTGCAGTTGTATTTTATTCACAATGTCATTGCTGCTGCTATTCTTTTGTTAGTATATTATGTTTCTTGTCATTGTCTAAGACTATGACAGATATTTGCATGATCAATACAGTCCCTGACTCACCCAGGCAAGTGACTCACACTGTGCTGGGCACATCCAGTGTGTTCCTGGAATGGATGGAGCCAAGTCAGATACAGGGAAACAGGGACAACCTTATTTATATTGTGACCGTATTGAACACCAGCACTAGTAAGGGACCAGCAAAAAATATAATATTGAACAACAATCCACCCGGCTCTATGCTGACAATTCAGGTAAAGCATGTCTACAACATGCTATACATTGGCATGTTGTTATTGTGTCCTCCCAAATCTGTGGTACATTTGTACATCACCCCCAAAAAATTGTCATCATGAACAAAGGCATAATCAACAACAAAAACAACATCCTCAACAACAATGCTATTAAGAACATTATTACCATCAACAACAACAATATAAATTGACAAGTTTCACGTCTAATATATGGTGGTAGCCTGCAGGACTAGAACAAAGTAGTTATCTGCATGTGATTATAGATCACCTGATCTCTGGTATCTGCATGTGATTATAGATCACCTGATCTCTACTGTGTGACAATAAATATTGTTTGTTTCCATTCATGATTGCTGACTTAGAAAGAAGAGGAATATTTAGTAGACAAATTTATGGAGATCACAAAATGTTTGATGGGCCAGTGTAGCACTTTTTTGCTTGATCAAGGCATCAGTCCATTAAGCACCTGTCAACCAGGCATTGCCTGGTGGTATGCCCTATTGCCAGCCCAGCCTACCCTTTCCTCCAAGAAAGTTGACGTATATAAATGTATACTACCTAATAACACTAATTTAAATGCATATATTGCTGTGTAATAAATAGAATGACAAGATTGTTGCACACATAGAATATAATGTGTTATAATAATGTTTAGCACAGCCGGGGCTTCTTTATTCGTGGTCATCATGTCTATAAATGCCACCATTATCCATTGTACTTTTTTTTATACAGGTGCATGATATATAGACACACTTTGGGGACATGAAAAAATGAAATAAAGATTTTCTAACTATGCTAATATATTTGTTTGAAGTATAAATGTTTCGCATGATGAATTTGGGGAGGATATTCTATGGTTGCTGCTAGGAGCTTTTGGGGGTATCTTAACGGTCTGTAACTTCTGGATCAACTTTTATCACCACACCATTCCTGAGTTATATAACTTATATTCTGCTCTTTAATAAAATGAACTGTAGTATATAAAAGTTTGTTTTCTCAGAAGACCTGCCATTGGTCAGCTATGGGGACTTAATGGAGCTCGGTGTTGCCAAATTATTCTTATGGAAAGTTCTATTGCCTTATTATTTTCAAGGGTATAAGAGCTTTAAACAGCACATGAGCAAGTTAATGACAACTTGCATACCATAATAAATCAACATGACATTGCAGAAAAACCAGATTAATCTATTTAATACTAAAATATGCGAACTAAGCCCTAATACTTTCATCAACACTTTAATATATTAAAGAAAAATAAATGTTTTCTTATGTCTCCAAATTATGTCTCTGTTTCTTGCTAATAAAATATGACATGGTAAAGCGCATTTCCTCAAAGAATTCATTAGTGTGGTGTTTCATTTATCTTCCTTCCTGCCAATAGTTACCACTGCACTGGTTGTATATGCCTAAACTAGCAGTGGATAAGGTATCATCTTCTGATCCACAGTAATTTTTTTAAAGTCTAATTATAGCATTTTAAGGGATCTGCCTCAATTCTGCTCATGAATTCCTTAGAAACACTATTTATTTATGCTGTATGCATTTTCTAGCGAGTTATTCAATGGAGCTGAGGATATCGAGTGCTTTATTTTTTGTTATATGTTTTTTGGTTTTTAAATATTTTTTACTATTTCATCCTTCACCCCTATTTAGGTGTTAGCTAACAATGGCGTCCTCAACAGCAGTATTGTATCAGTGTCTGTACAGCTCTGGCCTGTTCCCCCTGGGCCGGTGGTAAATGGCACTATCACTAACACATCCATTGTAGTCAGTGTCAGACTTCCTGATGCCTCATTCAGTCCTATACAGAAATTGGCTATTGTGGTGAGTGGTGTAAAAGCTACTACTGTACAATTACATTTGAGTGATCACATAATCATATTGTGCACAATCATAGCTAACCTGCAGCTTGACTGATTACCAAATTATTGGTATCTTATGTGAAAATATCTGCATATCATGAACAAAATATGCCAATTAGTCCAATTATTTATCGGCATATCTCTGAACAGAAAAATATGCGGCATATTTGCTAGTACTTGCTTTACCTAGATAAACAAGGTTTATCTTTAAGCATCTTGTTAGCAGGTGAGCCAGTGTTGTTTTAGCTTTTGTTCTTGGCCATATTTAGTAAAACATCCAAAATAGTGAGGCCTAACCAAAGGTGAAAAAGAGAGGCAGGCTAGATTCGCTCATGTTTCTGCATCAGCTAGTGACACATGGCTGCCAGAAGAAGTGGAAGCAGTTGTAAGAAAAGTTCAAGTAGGCTGCACCATTGGCAGTAAAAAGTGGAATGCCCTCCTCCATACAGCAAACAAGCATGGTGCCCAGGTAAACTTTGAAGAGAAAAGTGGGGTAGGGACTCCTTACCCCAAATCAAACCATATCTCTAATAACTTCATTACTTGAGGAAGCAAGCTTTTTCTAAATCTGGATATGGTAAGTCTCGAAAACAGATCCAAGTACTTGCTATCATGCTGCTTATAAACAAATAATGTGCTGTAAAAATATCATATTGATTGTTCAGACAATTCATGAGGGGTGGGGGTCAGCCCATAGTTATCGCTAAGCCATAGCTAACATAAGGAAAGTCAACACAGGAACTTCTGCCTTTACTTCCATCAAGTTGTAGTAAAGATTATCTCCCTTAATGCTGCTGCTAAAGATTAATTAAAAAACTATGCGTGAATATTTTGGGAATGTCTCAACATGTAACCTTCCAAACTTTCAGAATCAATTTGAAGTTGATTATTGAGAAGGTGATTATAATGTCTGCTAACCCTTTTGTTAATTTGTCGAGTTGTTTCCAACAAAGAGAAATGAGACCAGCATGAAAACTACAGTTCAGGCAAAGCCTGAAGCATCCACAGGTTTCAAGAATCGCTTGAAACAGGTAAGTATTGGAACTGTCTGAACACGATTGTTTATATTCTAGAACATCATCAATTCCTACTAGCTAACTAAAAGTAATGAAAGTGCAATGTATCATACAATTACCCCAGTAGAAAATGGAAGAGAAATGAGAGAAGTCAGCGATCAACAAAGCCGTGTTGTATATTGAAATATTAATGCATGTCAGGAATTATGGAGCCCTGCGGTGTGGTACTTAGAGATCAAATGTCAATTAGAGTGTTAATTAAAACGAGTGTTACAGGGATGAGGACTATTGCCTAAGTTATCGTTTTTTCCCCCAAAAATGGAATCTCTACTTGGGACTGTCACATATACAGTAAGTCCAACAACAGCTAATAAAAGAAATTCACAGACCTCTTGTTCTATAAAAATAATAATACAATGAATTCTGGTTTCTTGATATAAGCATACAGTGGACATTGTCTATATCAATTCTTCTCCCTCTATGCACCTCCTCTCCCCTTTTACTCATTCCTTCCTATACCTCTTATCTCTCACCACCCTTCCTCCTTCCCTTTCTCCCCTGTTTCTCCCTTTCCAATTCTCACCTATCCCCTCCTTGCACCTCCCTTCTCCCATATTTCGTCCTACACTCAACACCCTCAATTCTCTTTATTTCCCTCCTCCTAACTCCCTTAGGCATGTGAGTTCAGTACAGCTAATATTAATCCTGATGGGACTTGCTCTTGTTCCATCATACTGCTGATGGATGATAACTTTCTCACTGTTGAGGACTTTCCCTCCAGTTATACCTTCAACATATCTCAGTTGATGTTTTTCACTGAGTATTGCATCCAGGCTGTAGGCAAATATGCTTCAGAGGTCACAGCAGGCATGAGTCTTGAAGTTACAACTGAAAGTGAGTATTCTGGAGCCTTAAGTTAACTTACAGAGTCTTCTCAAAACCACTCACTCACACACCACAATATTAAAAAGCTGCCAAACTATCAAAATATATATACATCATATGTTGTTCTCAAACAAGGCTAATATGACTAGGCTAAACAATGCTTAATATTATGCTCGAACCTGCTTAAAATGCTATGTTTCATAAGTTCATAACAATCTGACTTCTGTTAACTCTTCCCCAGGACAGACTGCAATCAATACAAGGCACACTTCCATAAGTCAGATGCAATCATCGAGATTGCTTTTGGAACTCATTGTTTACAAACGATGAGGTGTCTGTGAAGCCACCTGCTAGAAGAATGGGAAAAGATTTAGAAGTATCTGCAAAGAATAGCAAGAAACTCTTAATGAAGCTAAAGACAATTCTAAATAATAACAGACATGAAACATAAATAATTCAGTCCTGTAAACCAGTTTGGCGAGACCATTTTATTTTCTGCATAAATTATAGTTTTGGTAAAGCAGTTAATGTATTTGTAAATTTTTTGCTTTGAATTCAGTTTGCCCTGCATTGATTTTACTTTGACCTTTAAGCAGTTGAAGTAAGGAAAAAAAATCAACGAAGAAAATCGTATTTTGATTGTCAAGATGTAGGGAAAATTCCATACAAGGTACAATAAAGCTTAAGTGTTCCATCAAATATCAGTTTTTATGAAAGTACAGATATTTATTTTTTATATTGGTTGTTGAAATATTATTTCAACAACCAATATAAAAAATAAATATCTGTACTTTCATAAAAACTGATATTTGATGGAACACCTTGTTTCTAAACCAATTTTCTATCATTCACATGGTAGTGTGTCCATGACCCATTGCGCCACATTTGATAAACAACTATGCAAAAATCATAATTTTTTTTGGTAATAATTGCAGCAATGACACCAGAAAAGACTTCTACTTCTCCTGGTGACAATACTGGCACAATAATTGGATCTACAATTGGAGCTATTGCAGCATTTGTTACCATTATTTTGTCTATTATTATTATCATTATATTGTGGTTGTCCAGAAAGAGAAAGAACATAATGACTTTAAGGTATAAAGGATAATGTTTTAGAGTGTACAGCTCTCAATTTAACTATATATACTTTCCCTGAACTATTTTTTAAAAATTATTGAGTGAAGTATATCTAGGATTTAGTATAAGATATTCAAAATATTTGATTGTTGTTTAGCACAGGTGTCTTGACCAGTTGGTTGAAGCGGCTCACTCACTTATAGGATACTCTCTTTCTATCTTGAGTAATGCTCCATTATACTAATGGTATCTGGAACAATTTAGGTAGTCATTCGAGCAAGTGGGCTATGGGGTTCTACCATTGGAGTAGATACAATCATGATGGTTGATTCATAATTTCATGTATAAACGCTACAGCTTTATAGTGAAGATATTGCTGTTCTTGCCTTTGGATCTGCAGTATTGTATGCTTTCCACATCCATGTATTAGTGTAGTTATAAAGGTGCTTATGCATGTTGATAATGTCTTGGAAACTGGTGAGAAGACCTTTAATATTATTATATATATATATGCTTTTGACCTTATATATATGTATATAGTATATCTGCAGAATTTCACTCACAGATTAAGGGTAAGGATTTTTAACAATGATATAGTTTAAAAAAAATTCTGTCAAATTTTCTTGACCAATTTACCACAATAAGTATTGTACGCAAACACATATTATTCATAATTTTTTTTAATGAACAGCGTGCGCTAAAATTGTACATATTCCCAGTGGGCCCTCCTAAAACTCTATTTCTGTTTTGACAGTCAGAGTGAGGTCAATAAAAAAAAAAGGCTGATAATCTCAACTCCAGGCATTAATTATCTCTTTCTGGCATTACAGCTGTTTGTGATTTGTGAAGCCCTCCTTTGGAGGAAAGCTGCACAGGCACACATTGCTTACTGGAATTATTCTAAATCCCTACACTTGTTGTAGACATTGAGGTATCTTTTGTTTGCTTACTTCAATTGAGGTGATTCATATATCAGACACGAGCTTATTGTAGATATATACTAATGATATGAACAGTTTGAAAAGTTTGCTCTTAAAATACAAATAAAAAACCCACAAATAATGTTGTTGGTCAATCGCATGTAGACAGAAATGTTGATGGCAAATTAATCAAAAACTGTAACTCCAATTAACATAAACATTATAATAAGCATGAAGATTATTGGTGATAAAAATTAGAAAAGCCTCGCTGCTCAGTAATAATCAGCTCTGATGTATTTGTTTCCTTGCCCATAGCGAATGACATGTACTGTTTTTGTTTATTCTGTTGGTGCATTAGTTGTTGGTTTATTTATGTGTTTGTCTCTCTGTTAGCAAAATTATAGAAAAAGGGCTTGCCTATTTTTTACTAAACTGGGTAGGAATGAGTTTGTGTTAAGGCAAAGTTATTAAATCTTGGAAGGTCATTGTCAAAGGTTAACTTGAACTAGTAACACTGAACTTGAAAAGATTAAACACACCAAAGAATAATTCTATAAATTTTCAAAAGTTCAAAGTCATCATATTAAATTAAAAGTCTTTGCAGATTCAAACTTGGTTAACTAATTAAATATGTAATAAGGAGCAAATGTCAAGGTCAATGGTTAAAGGTTAGTACAAAAATCCAGATGTGGCTAAATTTGGTAGACTTATTATATTTGTACCTTCATTTCATTATGTTTTGAAAGGTAAAGTCCAAGGTCAATGGCAGAGTGTGTATCCTATTAATTTTCATTGAATTATGGTATAGGATTATGGTTGTCTTTAAAACCACTATAAAATTCAAAACTGTCCACAGTTGTGCTTAATCTTGCCACAAGTGCACTAGGCCCACCCTTTTACAGCCACTGCTAAGTTTTTATACCATCAATATTAGAATAGTCCAATGTTTTCACTAGCAATATTTCTGGAAACATTTCTGGCTGAACAGTGTATATATATATATGGCTGAACAGTATGTATATACAACTACTTCATTTTTATTATCTTAAATATTTTTTTCAGATGAATCTGAACTGGTAGAAACAAACAAAATACAAACTTCTTTGAAGTGGAATATTCCAAGATACCTAATTATTGATTGTTGTAACTTGGAGATGAATGAACTTGTTGGACAAGGTAAAAAGTATTGTGTAAAGTATTGCAGAGAAACTATGTAGTTTACTGTATATCATCCATTCAATACTAATTGGTGTATTATTCATTTTGAATTAATCTTGTTGACTTAGGCCAGTATGGAATTGTTTACAAAGGTCATCTCTCCAAGGGATTTGACAAATCATTCCGTGAAGTGGTGGCTGTGAAAACACTAAAAGGTATAAAATAATTCAGTTTATCTGCATAGGTGCATCTTTTATACTCTACATAGGTTTTCATGACCAAACTTTAGTCAGAGGTCTGTTAGAAGAATGTTCCAAGATGTCTGACTTCGATCACCCTAACATCCTAAATCTCACTGGAGTGTGCCTTGATGGAGGTGCAGTCCCTTACATTGTCATGCCTTATATGTTCAACGGCAGCCTCCTCTCATATTTGAAGAAGGAGAGAAATAATTTATGCATAGCACCTGAAATTGAGATGGATCAAACAGTGGTATGTAAACAGATAGTGGTTGTTAAATAAGATGTAGACTTGCAAAAATAAATGGCAACACAAGAACCGATAAATTGTGATGATTCTGTGATGATTCTGTGCGGATAATGTTTTGTAAAGCCTCCATGTGATTTATGATGTTAGCCTATACACATAATATTATCAGGGCTTTTTATCTCACAGGTATCTATTGCCTCCAAGCTTATGAATATCTGCTTACAGATATCCAAAGGAATGGAATATTTGGCTAATAAAAGAGTAGTACACAGAGACTTGGCAACCAGGAATTGCATGTGAGTTCTACAGGTTTACTACATACAGAACGGAAGACATAAATGTTGTGTTCTTAATTTGCCCTTTCAGCAATGTGATACTACTTTGCAGAGCGGTCTTTACGAGCAATTGGTCAATAGTCATAATCTTTATTTTATTTACATCCAGTAATATTACTTTACACAAATGGGGGAACTGAAGGTCAAATGTCTAAAAATATGTTGTGCTATCTAATACCTGTAACTTTTCCATACGAACTAATTAGCTATAAGTTTTTATGGGTTTTAAAATTTGAGAGGTAAGTCATTATTGGGTGAATCTTCAGAAAAAGTAATTGAGATCATACATTTAAGTTGTCTCCAAGAGCAGAACATTTGTAGAGTTAAAACTTGTTTTCTGGGTAGCTCTAATACACAAGATAAAACTCCAACTGAAGTGCTACCTATGTAGTGTTAAATGAATATCGTCCTTTGAAGATGTCACTCACTTCAAAGTCATGGAATATTTCTGTATTTTGTTGAATTTTACAATGCAAAGAAAAGGGTTTTAATGAAACAACAAGTTTGAGAAAGATGTAAAAATAAGATTATATCCAAATGTTGCACGAAGAATGTTACAGGTCTCAGAAAGCACAACATCCTTTTAGACAATTGGTCATTAGTGCTCCCCTGAATATGAGTTCCTAAATTACATAAGTTCAACCTGGAAGAAAAAACAGATTCTTGTGCCAATATTTACAGTATTTATGATCTGAAATGCTTCTATTTTGATAAAATAATTATAAATATGATTATTCTTGGATATAATCATTGTATCGACTGCCAGAACCCACATCGAGGCTGGGGGAACTATTCTGGTTGATCTGCCATGGATAGACTTAAATTTAACTCCACTCATTTGTGGAGTGGTAAATTCATCTTGGAGCATGGGTTAACTTACTTTTATTATTAACATGGTATGTTTAAATCCCAGAGGTTAAAGCCTTACAACTAGAAGATCAAAACTGTACACAATTATTCCTAAACAGTGCGTCAGCCTTTTCTTGTATAAATGACTTAGCCTACGGCTAGTTTCTTACCAAAGGTTATCACAGTATGCACTCACAGCTAAAGCACAATAAAAGTAATTAGTCAAATAAAACACACATTCTAATAAATAATTCTAGACTTTGGGTATATAGGAAGAAAAAGGTCAGTGAGTACTAGATAGTAATGTACCCAGTATATACATCAATGAAGTCATCAGGCAGTCAACTACGAGATCTGAGTGATAAACTTAACCAGCCAGCTTGCTTTAATTTCCCAAATGAAGGTTTGGTCAAATAAAGCCTGATCTTCAGATGTGTTCAACCAGCCTGGTTTCAAAAGTGGCCATGGTGGCTTCAGTATACCAAGTTGAAGTTTTGTTAACATGTGTCAAGTCCTAAAACTATGAAATGTGAGGCCATTAGGAAAGTAGAAGGATGCATAAAGAAGGTAGATGCATTCCTTATGATAGGCGATCCCAATTGGAAAATTTTGGTGGCAAAGGATTGGTGGTTTTCCAACCCATGAGAATTCTGAGGTGGGTGTGCTATGGCACATGTAAGTAACTAGTTTTACCTACAGCTTTTAATGCATGTGGTACAGTGGTTTAAAGCTACACAAACATTCTGTTGAATAAGAACAAAGATATATGTGACCACTTGTCCACTCGGCTAAATAATAATATTGTGATGTTTGTACACATTCACAAGACTCTATTAACCTTGCAAAATAGTTATTTTCTGCCAATTAATGTAGACAGGAAAATTGTAGTTTATTTGACAATTTCTTACCTGACATTTTTGCTGTTGTGCTGAGATAATTCAAACCATAGTGCATAGATCTTGTGATGGTAATTATCTTAACATAACATATGGAAATTTGCTTCCACCAGATCTATTCATGCTTTATTTTAGGGTATTCATATATTGAACGTGCATTCTATATTACATAGAGCACATGCTTGTAGGGCCATCTTTACTCTTCAATGAGTAGTTCAGCAGTCTTACTTAGAAAGTTGTTCTAGACACTAGCTGCATGCTCCAAGCCCAGTCTTGCAGATCCCCTAAGCCATCTTTACACAAGTGTTACCATTTTCAATTATACCTCGATTGCTTAGAGACAGTTCTTTAGCCATTATTCTCACATTTTACTAGAGTGTTTCATACCAGGGTCTGCATGTTTCATGTATATACATTTTAACCCTCTCACTGGCATAAGCGACTTAAGTCGCGAAAACGGATTAACCTTGACGAAAAAATTCGTAAAATATTAACCGTTCTCTGTATTCACTTCAAAAATTGCACGAATATGCCTAAAGCATGCCTCTAATATACTCCAAAATATCAGGAAAATACGGAATGAGGAAAGGGAATTAAACGTTCCAGCAAATATCACTTCCGGTTAATTCCCGGTCTCGAAGAACGACCTGCTTTAGTAGAGACGAAGCGTTAGATTTCCTATTTGAGGATGACTTCGGCCTGTCCGAGATAGACGTTAGTGAAGAAGAGAAAGAAGGTGCCTGTGCTTACCTGGGAAGTGGCATAGTTGACGGTGATGCTATGGCAGCTATAACAGAAGCTGTTGGCACCGACCACGAAGCAAGTTTTCAAAGTATAGATCGCCCTACTCTGCCAAGCGAAGCTTCAGACGATAGCGATGGTCATGAAGACTTCCCCCAAGGTAAGAATAGATAAGAGTTGTATAGTAAAGCCTAGTAACTAGCATAATAATAAGAACTATTTCTCCTGGGAAGGTAGTTTCACTCATGGAGCTGGAGGAGGATGAGGAAGCAGCAGAGGAGAAGACAGGGTTGGAGGAGAGGTTATTATTTATATATATATATATATATTATAATGTAGCACTATGTGTTTGTCTGAGTTATGCTGAACATGCAGACCTTCACAGTGCCAAGGGCATTGCCCTTTTATTTTTTATCTATATTTATTTATAATTATGTTATGCACACTTTGCACATACTTTTATTTATTTTTCAGTACTATTGACCCTAGCCCTTACTTCCTCTTTGTTATGATTTTCACATCTTTGTGATTTGTTATAATTGACCAAAAAATGTTGTTGACAAATAGTAACGTTGACTAGCTAACATTGCTGATTTCATTCTGTATGAAACCGAGCTGAAATAGCCTTTATCAACCTATAATGATATTCACATCTTTGTGGTTTGTTATAATCAACCAAAAATTGTTGTTGACAAACAGTTGTTGTTGTTGACCAAAAGTTCACTGGCTAACATTGCTGGTTTCATGTGTAATATGAAATTGAGATGATATAAACCCGATATAAACCCTTTTATTTTACTTCCTGTCTCTTATAACAATATTCACATATCTGTGGTTTGTTGCTAAGCAACTAAAATTTAACATAACGTCCCTTCATGCATCAGCTATCACCTGATATATAGTTGTTGGGTACTTATCTTCATGTGGTCCTCTATAAAAATTTTTTTTGAAATTGTGTCAATTTTTGTAAAAAGTCCTCCGTAAATCTGCCAGTGAAAGGGGGTAAATGTATGTGGTTTATTTAAGGGGGGACAGCTGCATTTTTTATATTTTTTCTTCTTGTGGTTACAACTTTAGATTCTGCAAACTTCATGGTATGGACTTGATATATAGCTCAAAAGATAGGTCTCTCTGTGTGCTCTCTTTTGATACAAAAATATATTTCATAGGTATAACTATAGGTAGGTTACTAGACCTAAAGTGGAGGGACCTCAACACTTTTGGGGGGGATGATGCATAATTTTTTTTAAACCTGTGGTTACAACTTTAGAGCTCCGTAGATTCTGCAAACTTCAGATAGATAGGTCTGGCGTTAAAAATTTATCACCTGGTCAAGCGCGCGGGTGGAAAATTGAAGGCGTTGACAAATATTCAAAACGCTCATTGTATGCGCTAGAGCTTCCTCTCACCATTTTCAATTTTTTTTGCACTGGAGTGGAGGTTGGAGCGATTCAGGTTTTTGAGGTCCCTCCGCTTTAGGGTCTAGTAACTTGCCTATAGTTATACCTATGAAACATGTTTTAGTATCAAAAGAGAGCACACAGAGAGACCTATCTTTTGAGCTATATATCAAGTCCATACCATGAAGTTTGCGGAATCTATTGAGCTCTAAAGTTGTAACCACAGGTAAAAATTTTTTTTTTTTTAATGCAACTGTCACGTGAAGGATTATTGAAAGTATAGTTAATTGAAGCAAAAATATTTCAAACTGAAGTCCTGTTAGAAATACACATTGTTAAAATGCAACTAAGAAGAAAATACACCATTTATCATATTTTTGAGGATAACTTTTAAGCATACACTATTTTTACTCATATATAAGAGCATATATGTTTTGGTCAAATTCTGTAGGATTGACTTTCACTTTGTGTTAAAAGTGGCTGATTTTGGTCTCTCTCAAACAATTAACCCATCAAAGGACTACATTCGACAGAAAGAAGAAGGTATGATGCTACCAGTCAAGTGGATGTCTCCAGAAAGCTTAGGGGATGGAATATTCTCTGAGAAAACTGATGTGGTAAATTGTAATTGTCCTTAGTGTATTACTGACTACAATACTACAGTGAATCACATTTTGGAATAGTTGTCCTTTACAGAGACTTCCTAATCTCTAGTCGCCCATTTTATTTTGTTCCCTCATCATAATAAAGTCTGAGCTCAATATACGTGAAACCAATTTTATAATAAAATTATAGTATACAGCTGGTTTTTCCCCAGGTGTTATTTGTCTAACTATTGTTAGGAAAGCAAGAATGCTTATAAGCTGTTACCTATGAGATTAACTAACCAGCCAGCCAGATGATAGCTCTGTGCTATGAACTTGACATTACAGATGAACTAGCCTCCTATGTATGCCCCTATTCACCATTGATTTTCCCTTCATAATATACACTGTTTTTACACAGCATTGCTAATAAAAAAAGAAGTAATAATAGATTATTGAGTGGCTAGTGATGCGATGGAAAAAGGGGAAGAAAACAACCCCAAAATATGATTTTTTTTCTTCCTGATGCATTATTGGCCAAAATTTGAGATCCTATCATTGTATGTATTAATCTAAGCATAACTGAAGCCTTAATAATGATCTGTGCATTATCGATGTCATCATATTGTAATGCTCGAACTATGATAAGGGAAATATCCAAGAATTTTATCATTGCAGATTCCAAATTTGTGCAAGGTTGAAGTGCGAACCCACTCAGATAGTCCCCAGGTTTACAGAGACAATAATTTCCAGTTTAGCAAATCCAAGGCAGTATTACACTTCCAACTCTGGAGCATATTATAGCTGAAACTCCAGCATTCTTTCATGTCAGCTATTAACTGTGCATCCCAATCTGACTTGCATGTGCAGACACTTTTGTCTGCTCTAGCTTTGTATCTACTGTCATTTTCTCAACCATTATCTTAACTGTGATGACTATTTGTGATTTACATAAGCCTGCATTATTTAAGTGGGGCATATTTTTTTGCAGCTGCTGAACTGATGGTGAATACATACATATACATTGTCATTTACAGCTGTCATGTACAGCAATGCCAAGTTTTTTCCTATCCAACTCCACAATGAGTGTTTGCTTCAGTAGCCAATAATAGATAAATAAAATATTCCAAGGTTTTTTTTAATGCTCTGCTAGTCAAAGTCCAATGGATTTCAAAGAGAAAAGGGAGAAGGAGGAACAATCACATGTAAAACTGGAGTATATGGCATGGCAGAATAATATGATAAAGGAAATTTAACAGAACAGAATCATCCGAATTTCATTTTGGTGCCTAGTGTGGCCATACCTACAGATTTGAGTAGTGGGTTATTTAATGGTCTAGCTGTATAGACACTTGACAGTGTAACTAATATTAGCGTAAGATGAATTTTTAAATGTTCCAGATAAGATTCATTTATGTTGGTGTCAATGGTGTCCCTTTTCTGTTTAGTTCAACCATCTTCAATTATATTATATGCACAATAATATCCTTTATGTAGTGGGTATATGGTGTGACATGCTGGGAAGTCTTCAGTGGTGGTAAGATTCCCTACGCTGGAATCAACCAAATGAAAATGCTTACTGAGCTGGAGAGTGGCTACAGAATGGAAAAACCTCTCAATGCAGCATGCTCCAATGAAATGTAAGATCATAGCGAACTAGTGCTGGTATGATAATTTATTATGTATAGGATTGGACATGCTGCTGGAGTCCATTATTCTCTATGGTATGCTTTATTTAACAGAAGTTTTTTGGTTTAATCTCAAGGAAGGTAGCTATATATAATATATTGGAAGCATTCAACCGACGCTGTCCCCTATCACTTTACATAGAGCACTAGCTCAGTCCATACATTGGATTGGACATTCCATTTAAGCCCTTTTTTATTATTATTTTACTTTAGTTTAGAAGGGGTGGGGTGAGACTATAGATTACCTATATACTAATTTATAAACATACAATTATAGAACAACTATTTGCAAATGGTGGAAATTGTATGTCTTCTTCCAAGTCTACGAATAATGTTTGGTGGAAGAATTATCTTGAAACCCCCCAAATATTTCTCTGCACACAAGAGTAAATACTTGACACAGACTGTAATCTTTGGAATCCATTGAATAGGTTTGAAGAAGTTATAATGAAGTGCTGGGAGTACCTGCCTGAGAATAGACCTCATTTCTCAGACTTGGTTATTCGTCTGGCATCAATCTTAGAATCCACGGCTGGCTACATGATTTTCAGTGAATCCATTCTGGAACAAGTGACGCCAAACCTGTAGAGACTTCAGCAAATGTATATATATATAAAGAAGCACACCATTTCATTTTTTAGTTAAAGATGGGTGGGGTTGTGTTCAATGCTAAGACTTAATATAGTTTCAGGACCTTATCAAATATTAGTTACATGTTTTTATAATTTCTGTCATTAGCATTTAGAAATTATGCTAAGGTAATTGTTAGAATTTTTTATACCTTGTTGAAATCTGATGAAATGTACAAAATATTTATTATGTTGGTCAATTTCCACTATTAATGGTTGCAGAGCCAACATCACAGATTCAACATCTATCAAACTGTGAACTTCATGACCGATGGACTGTGATACACATTGAATCAACGCAAAATATAAATTATGATATTTGTTCCCCCATTCTACTATACTTAACAGCACGGACCACAGGTGATGATAATTACACTCATGATGTGCATAACGGACCACAGGTGATGATAATTACACTCATGATGTGCATAGTTAACAGCACGATCAAGATATCACCTTACAGTTTTAGTATACAAAAATAACTCTTAACTTACATAACAAAATTACAATGCCTTTTCAATAATTCACTTGAATTTTACTCTCTCGATGTTTTGACTAGATGCTCTAACCTTCATAAGGAATAATGAGATGCTAACACCTCAGCTTGTAGTTAGCTATTCACCACATAATACAAGCCACACCCTGGCACATTCATCCAGCACGTGAACTTAGAGTAGTGACAGAGAAGGAGGACCTATGGAAGGAAGAAAAAAATTCAATAAGGTCTCTATAAAGAATAGTTATCCACAAGTCTTCATCAACCTTTCGGTTCATCCAATTGCAAAAAGGAAGATAAGTATATACACTGATTCAGGCATTAATGGGTCTAAAAAGAAGGTTCCTATCCTTATGTAGCAGGTATGAGTGAAGATATCAGGAGGATCTGCAGGATATTCAACATCAGAGCCACTTTCAGATTGTAAAGAACTCTGAGGGCACAAATAAGCAGAGTTAGGATAAATTACCAGCTAATATGCACTTATTGCATTGTGTACTTCATCCCTTGCAACTGTGGGGGTAGTACGTAGGGGAAACCCACAGAAGACTGGAGACCAGAATGAAAGAACGTCAAGGTTCCTGTAAAAAGTGTGCTAAAGCTATATCTGCAATTCCCGAACATGCATGGGATAATGGACATTCTACTTTGTGGGGAAAAGCCAGACATGGCAAGAAGACAGAAGGAACTAACTAGTGAGTAGGTTTTGTACATCAGCCTAAGTGTGAGTGGTTCAATGAGATTGTGGAATGGACTTGCCGGGCTGCTGGGTGGCCACTCTTAAAAGCATTCTTTACCATCTGAGCTATCATTGGCAACTGAGAACGCAATAGAATGTCATTTTCAAGATTGCAATAGTGACCTATGAAGCCTTTCCATTAGCAGTAGGCTTCCCAACTCTTTATGACCAGTCCAACCTATGCACCAATAATCCAATTGTGACACATGTTTTTTGTAAACTCCACCAGCTGCCATGGACCTGCCATTGCTAAGTGTGCCCTGCCATTTATAAAGCAAACAATATCCTCATATTAAGATGGCCTGGACCATGGCCAAGTTATAGTTGTCCCACCATTTTTGCACAGTCACACAATGTCCACTTATTCACCCTCAGCAGCTTTGAGCATGACCAAACAAGTTTCCCTAAATCTGAGCAATATGTCATCAAAAATGCATTCTGAAGACATTCAGCACATACTCACTCCAAACAATTCATCCTTAATGCATTTGGAAAATGTTCAGCCTTGGGTCACTTCAATAGGAGGTTTGGAATCAATCTAAATGGGTTGAGTTAAGGGTTTGTGCACCTGTGAGATCTTTCATGAGTTGGTGCAATCGGAGAACACACCAATTCTATGATTGGTATTTGGAGGACTGGCTTCTGAAGGATAGAAGTGACCAGAAACTTGTGTAGTTAACATAGTTACTTGGCTTAGTGAACAAATTTTAAGCATAGCAATTTTCCAATATTATGCATCTAGATTTGACTGCTAGTTACTCACTCTTCTCGAAACTCTTGGTCCTAAGTCTAAATATAAGCATGGACAAATATTTCTAGCATGTGCTAATGTGGACAAGCATCTCGAATTCATTTGAAATTTGAAGAAGAACTATTCTTACAAAGAAATGATATAACAATAATGAAGACTAGAGTATTTAGTCGAAGTTTATTATTGAGAAGGTGATTTTAATGATTGTAATTGTACACAGATATGAATTAACATTTGTGTTGGCATTGTGATAATTTATCTGTCACTTGCAGTGGAATAACAGAGCATCATTCTGTGTCAGGTTAGTTCCATGGGAAACCGCTCATGCTCTTCTATATAGAGGCAAGCCCTTTTTTGTCAGAAACCCCAAAATGCCATATAAACATTTTATTACAATAAGACCTGCAACAGAAGTAAGAATAATAGCTTGACAAACAGTAATTGTTAACGTGCCAGACATATTTAAGTGTAACCACAAAAAAAGTTTGTTTGAAGG
Source organism: Cladorhizidae sp. MBARI D1340-BT2 (assembly GCA_028752905.1). Taxonomy (NCBI): domain Eukaryota; kingdom Metazoa; phylum Porifera; class Demospongiae; order Poecilosclerida; family Cladorhizidae; species Cladorhizidae sp. MBARI D1340-BT2. The sequence continues at coordinate 4,209,130 of JAQNBH010000010.1, forward strand.
AAGTTCAACATCAGAGTCGTTTTGTGATCAGGAAGAAGAGTGAAAGATGAATGAATAGAGTGAAAGATGAATTACCAGCTAGTGTGCACTCATATGTTGTGTATCACATCCCTTGCAGCTGTGGGAAGTACTACATAGTGGAGTGTCAGGGAATGACCTGACAGATACGGGGACAACGGCTGCTGCAGAGGCCCCAGGGGAACATCCTGGCCGGGACTGCATGGTAGGGGGCGGGTCACCTGACCACAAGTCCATTAGCGGAGCTGAGCTTCTACAGGGTTCCCTGGAAGATGATTGGACAGAGCGGAAGAAGCATGTCCACGGGAATGAAGGGGGAGAAAGAAAAAGAACGGTTGGGAACTGAAGCGTATCTTTAATTAATAATTAGACTAAGTAGTGAGGCTATTTGACTGTATTGCTTAATAGTGTTGTATAGTTGTCTATAGCACGCTATCAATATTTAACACGATACCCTGAAGACGAGAGCTGTGATAATGCCTAAGTACGTGGGTATTTTGGTCAACACCAAACCTTCCTGGTTATGAACCAACCAAGAGCAAGTAATGGTCGTCAACCGAGCTCAACAGATAAAGCGACAAGAGGAAGAGGAAATAGAGAGACAGCAACAAGCAGCTGATGGAGCGATCGTCAACGATGTTGAGGGTTCAACCGCAGTTACCCTGGAAAGGACTATGATGTTGAGGGTTGAACCGAAGTTACCCTGGGAAAGACGCTAACTCAAGTATTCCCTTTTGATGATGAGATGTTCATCTCAGGACCGAGATTGGCAAGGAAAGAACCACGACAGCAGGAGCCAACCCAACTCACACAGATATCATCTACCCAGTTATGCTCACTCTAACAGCTGGACCTCACACTTGAAGACATGAGGAGACAAGCTGAGGAAGCTGAAGGAGAGTTCTTTTGGAAGGGTGAGATGCTAATGCGAAACCCCTACACCACTGGCTGGGAAGAAAGACCTCATTGTGTTGCCAAAGTCCTGCAGGACAGAGACCTTAATAATGGCCCATTCTTCTCTGACAGCCGGACATTTTGGTCAGGTTCGAACATTAGATACATTACATAAGAGAGTAGACTGGCCTTATATGTCGAGAGACGTCAGAGAAGTGTGTCAGTCATGTCCCGAGTGCCAGAAAGCCATACCAGTCATTAAGCAGTGTGCACCATTATGAACCTTACCTATCATGAGTTTGTCTTTCCAGAGGGTTGCAATGGATATATTTGGGCCTTTAAGAAGAACCAAGAGGGGGAATAGGTATGTGCTAGTAATCATGGATTATGCCACAAAGATTCCCTCTGAAAAACATAACCAGTCGTGGAGTGTCTAATTGAACTCACTGCGAGGTTGGGTATCCCAGAGGAAATTCTAACAGATAATGGGAGTAATTTCGTATCAAGGCCATTACTCAATATTGTAGCCTTACCGGCATAAAGCAGATCAGAACATCCTCCTACCACCCACAGATGGACGGGATGGTAGAATGATTTAACTCTACCATGAAGCGTCTGTTAAGAAAGTTAGCTCAGAAGAACTCACATGACTGGGATCAGTGTCTGCCTTACGTATTATGGGCATACAGGGATACGATACACCAAACTACAGGGTTCACTCCCTTCGAACTTTTATTTGGGTGAGCAATGAGAACTCTCCTAGAGGTACTGTACGAACATCTGACTGAGAAAGAAACTGAATCTGACATTGACATAGTGAAGTATCTGGAATTACTAAAAGAAAAAATTGAAGTGGTACAGGAAGTAGCAGGGACCCGAGAAGAGATGTCAAAGATAGACCACAAGAAGTTACATGACCGCAGAGCCATGGAACGAGTTTTTGAGGAAGGAGAATACGTGCTGGTTTTCCAACCTAGAAAGAAAGACAAACTGCAAACTGCAAAATGAATGGTGGGGACCTTTCTTCATCACAAAGAAGATCTCGGATGTGACATACCAAATTGAGATGGGATCAGAACTGAAGAGGTATCAGATGTTTCATGTTAATGGCATAAAAAATGGTATTCCCCAGTACCGGCAGTCTTGTTGGTGAGAAGATGTAGATGATCTTGCAGAGCATAAAGAAGACGGAGCACCAATTTTGAAGGAAACACAACGAAAGGAATTTACCCTGTTACAAGAAGAATTCAGTGAGATGATTAGTGAGTGCCAGGCAAAACAGACTTACTAGAACATACAATTGACACAGAAGATGCAAGTCCCATTAAGTTTCCTCTATATAGGCTCCCCCATACCTCCCACGAGTTTCTCATGAAGGTGATTCGGAAATTACTCGATCTAGGGATCATCTGACTGTCCCCTGGGCAGCTCCTGTAGTCCTAGTGCCCAAGGCAGATGGCACAAAAATTAATAACTCTGTGTCGATTACAGGAAACTAAACTTAGTAACCCAAGCCAACCCATACTGCATACCCAGAACTGAGGAACTGATATATAGATGAAATTGGAGAAGAACAGTATATCATGGCATTGGATTTGACAAACGGGTATTGGCAAGTGCCTATAGAAAATAACAAACAACTCAATACTGCATTTATCACACCATGTGGTAAGTATGAATTTACCACCATGCCCTTTGGTTTAGTTGTTCCAGAGACTGATAGATCTGATATTAAATGGCACTCACTAATATGCAGCAGCTTATCTTGAAGATGTAATCATCATAGCAACACATGAGAAGATCACCTCAGACACCTCAGAGAGATTTTTGAAAGATTACGGAGAGTTGGGCTACACATAAAAGCACAGAAATGTAAATTTGCATGTAACGAATGTGTATACCTTGGATACATTGTAGGTCAATGAAAGGCACGACCCATGACAGCAAAGCCGTTCGTGACTTTGAACAAAAAAGGATCTTTTAGTTATGCCCGTGTGGGAATGACCATTCATTCTTCAAACCGATGCTTCCTCTACAGGAATTGGATACATCCTCAGTCAGAAGGACATTTTTTGTGAGTAGCACCCGATTTCTTATGGGTCCAGAAAGCTGCTAACAAGGGAACATAACTATTCCACCATTGAGAGGGAAGCTTTGGCCATAGTAGGAATAACTCATTTTAGAGTTTACTTGGAGGGAACCACTTTGAAACTCGAAACTGGTCATAATCCTCTAGTTCATCTGGGACAACTAAAAATACCCATGGAAGGATTGGGAGGTGGTCACTATATTAACAACCTTATAATTATACAATCACACACAAGTCAGGTAGTTAGAATGCCAATGCAGATGGATTGTCACAAGAGCATGGCTCTTTTCTAGAGTAGAAGGGAGTGTCAGGGAAAGACTTGACAGATACGGCTGCTGCAGAGGCCCCCGGGTTACTTCCTGGCCGGGACTGCGTGGTGGGGGCGGGTCACCTGACCACAAGTCTGTGAGCTGAGCCGAGCTCCTACAGGGCTCCCTGGAAGATGATTGGACAGATCGCAAGATGCATGTCCATGGGAACGAAGGAGGATAAGAACCAAAAAGAATGAACTTTTGGGAACTTAAGCATATCTTTAATTAAATAATAGAATTGTATAGAATTGTATAGCTATAGCAGACTATCAATATTTTACCATGATACGCTGGTCGATGTGCAATGCTTCATCACTAGAAATTTCTTCTGTCTTCATGCGTTGTCTAGCATGGTGACTGCCCCCCACTAAATAGGATGTCCATTGACCAATGTGTGCATATATACTGGGCACTTGCTTCATGTACCATCCTAGTTGCAATAGTTGCACGTGTGCATATATACTGGGCAATTGCAAATTTCTCTTTAGTACACTTTTTACAGGCATCTTCACTAGTACCAAAGTGTGAGCCATTTAATTGAGATTGTGGAATTGACTTACCTGGTTGCTGGGTGGCCACTTTGAATAGCCTGAACTTAACTAGAGCCTCGACCCCATAATTTTTCTGTTTGAGTTATTTGTCCTAATTGTAATATAGTGCTGAGGGACAATTGACAATGGCTGAGGATACTTCCTTAGATCTCATTCAACACAAGATACAACACACTGAAAACATTGGGACTCTCTTAAGGGCCCCTGTATCATGGATACAATACATCCTGGTTGCAATATACAAATCGATACATAGATATTACTAAATAGATGAGCAACCAAGGAAGCATGTAAGACCTAATTACAAACAAAAGATGAGAGCAGTTCCATTGTGGTAGTTATCAACCCCTCTACCAAAATATGCAATTATTCAGTTCAACTATAATATATAATAATAATTTGATTAGACTATAGGCATTACCTTTGAAATCTTAGAAACTATCCATTACAAAATGAAAATGTATTCAGTCTACCATACTCTAAAATCCTCTGTATAAGCACATAATTATTTCTGTTCAGATTTTAGATAGCTTTTCACCGATCAGCATATTCATTCCTGTGGCTTGCAGAGTAAACCCACAGTGTATTGAACCATAATAGCTTCTTTATAAGGATAGTTAGGTTTTCTGCATAAGCAACACCGTTCTCACTTGTCCATGCAACCAGTTTTCTTTCCTCCAACTAAGAATCTGCTGTTGATTTGTCACACCAATCCCAATTTAATAAAAATGCATTATTTAAGACAGATGTCCTGTTCCTATCTTTATTGCAGGTGAACATAAATAGATTCACTCTCCATGTGCAAGTTTTCCATCCAAACTCCCCCGGGAGAGGGGACTTCTCTCACAAATCAAACTCAATAGGTAGTTAAATAAACATACTGCCACTTGACAGAATTGGCTGCATAGTTGGAAGGATAACTGAATCGATGTGGTCAGAAGAGGAAATACGTGCCAATGATGAAGGGTAGCTATATTTAAGAAACGAAGTAGTCTCATGCGCATGGTCTTCTCTTCAGTACTTTGATAATTCCACCAGAAACTACTGTGTGATCTTATCCATTTTAATCAGATAGTAAATTCTGAAAGGAAAATGTGCATGTGGAAATATGGCTATGAGATGAATTTTGTTAAGGGAACTTGTCCGATTGATGATGGGAACCAAACTATATTAAGAGTGACGTCCAAGAAAATCTAAATCATAAGGACATCTAGATATGTCCTGTATTAGACCTTCAGCTATTCTAAGGATAGGACAGTGTTGAAACTTGAAAAATATTTTGGAGAGAGAAGTGAACCCTCCAGGGGAGTATTGGATGTAAATCTTTGTATTGCAAGGCATGGCATATCTATCAGGAGTGCAGCACTCCCTATATTGGTTTGACCTTAATTGTTCTGTTGAACTTTGGGATACACCACCACTAAGTACATAGCTATTTTCAAATATTGAATTGAAAAAACCCCATCACTTTTAATGGATATTATATAACAACCAAAATATAATGATGTTGGGATTAAGAGAGTTTGTTTGGAGATTGGGATGGGTGGAAGTGCCAAAGATGGGGCCCTATGTGTCAAACATCAATTCTCCCACTACGTAAGCACATATCCCATAAACAATTCTGTCCACTGTATATACCCAACACCTCTTCATTCACACTTGCTACTGGTCTGATCACCATAAGTATATTCTCCCACATCATTTCTCCATTCTGCCAGCCACTCTTCAGCTCCTTCAATACCCTCAAACCAAATCAAATCTGGTCACATACATTGCTTGAAAATAAGCCTGTCTTGAAAGGGTATATTCATGTGTACTCGGACTCAAATTTCGGCAATATTATAGTTTATGAACCTTTTATAATCAAGAAGCAACAACATTTTTTACATAAAACCTGACATAATTTCTTCAAACTGGGTACAATGTTGTTGTGAAACCACAATTCAAATAATTTAGTGTCCACCCAGGCTTTACGCTGTGAACAATAATGGACAGGGAAGGAATTTCTATCCATATGTTTAAAGCAACATGGTTTTACACTCTTGTGTACAAATGTCAAAGGAAGTTTGCAGGTCCCAGAGGCATTTGCACCTCCTAATAAGGTAATTACATTGTTGGACTGCTTGATGTTTTTAGCTTGACTTTCTCCACAGTGGACTAGAGTCTATGATGGCATAAGTTTCCACCATAGCCTGTATTGAAGATTTGGCTATGAGTTTACCACTCCTGTTCTATCTTAGAGAGAAGCTAACTTCTGAATGCTTCAACTGCTAAATTATCTGCTGACAATGGCTCTCCTGGAAGGGTTATTCCTATCACATCATGCCTGCAGCAGAACTAACCAGAGATAGCCTTGAACAATGGTGGGAATAAAGTTTTCTCCTCTAGGACTGCTCCAGACACAGGAACATCTTTAGTGCGCTGCTGCATGAAGCAGCAAACTTTGTCAAGCTTGTCATACTACTGAGGCTTTCTGATGTTTCTTTGCAAATGATGATTGCCTCTAGCAGATATGTGACGCTTGATCTTTTCTCTCTTTCGATATATCTGCAATGATAGACTTTGGTATAACTAACATAAAATCTACAGCCCTCTGATACAATTACTTTTTCAACTCACTTAAGCTCTCTCTTGCTCTGCTTTGAAGCAAACTACAACTGCTCTGCATGTACATGGACATATTAATGGTAAAGCGAATATGCGTCCTGCCCACTATAATTATACAGGATGTAGCCCATAAGTAAGACGTCCAGATAAGGGATGTTTCACTGTGGTTTCTAGTAGTTATCTTCTGTGTCAGAGAAATTGCTTTCTCCTATGACTCCCAAGGTGAACAGCAAACTCCGCGACGCCTAGACCTTTACTACTGGTTCCCACTACCAATAGTCTTATCTAGACCAGCACACTTACCTAGACTACACACTTATCTAGATCAACTGAATCCCCTTAGATATTATTAGGTCTCCCTATTAGCTCCAAGTGATAGTAATAGGAATGACAATTTGCAAAAGACACACTTCTACAAAATTATCACAGTACTTAAATAACAACAGTTCAATAGTTCACCCAGTGATCACTAATTAACTCTACTGCCTTGTTCAGTTCCTTTTTATATTTACGAGCTGTTCTCCTGTTTTACGTCACAGTTGCTATGGCATCTCTCTTGGCAACATATCAGATGGCTCCATGGCTCCACGAATCAGGTGAGTGTTACATTTCTGTAATTGTTCTGTAGGCTTCCTGTTTGTGGTTACCTCCATCCAGTGTGTGGTATGTACACTTCCCACAGCATCATCCAAGTAAATACTTGTTAGTAGTTTCCTGACATCTTTCCCTCCTGAGCTCAAGAGCCCAATCCATCTGCGTTGTGGTTGGCAGATCCCACTCAATGTTTGATGGTAAAGTCGTAGGGTTGTAAGGCTAGGGACCATCTCCCAATTTGTCCATGATTGTCCTTCTTGTGGCAGAGATGTATGAGGGGGTTGTGATCCATTTCAACTCGAAACTTTGTGCCTTTGAGGTAAACTCGGAAATGTCGAATACCATTTACTACGGCTAGAGCCTCCCACTCTATGGCCGAATACCTCTGCTCCCATGGTAGTAGCTTCTTAGACCCATAAGCTATTGGGTGTTCTTGTCCATCCTCATTTTTCTGGCTTAGTACGTAGCCTAGATAAGTTGCCGAAGCATCCGTTTGCAGAATGAATTGCTTCTCCCAGTTCTGAGTCATCAAGACTGGAGATTCGGTTAGAGTATTTTTCAAGGACTGAAAGGATTGTTTACTTGGGTTCACTTTACCCAGTTCTACATGTTCTTCCTAGAAAGGCTCTGACTTCTTTCTTTGTGTTGGGTTGTCGAAATGCTTGGACAGCCTCGATTTTACAGTCCATACGAAACATTCCCCCCCCCCTCCCCCAACAATGTGACCCAAATAAACACACTGGTCCACTGCAAAGTTGCATTTTCATTCCTTTATACACAGTCCTGCTGCATGAATCCGTTGCAAAACTTGGGCAAGATGGTTCAGGTGATCCTTCCAGGTTGCACTATGGACTAAGATGTCATCCAAGTATGCCACTGTGAAGGTGTGTAGTCCTTGGCAACATCTGATGAGCCATTGAAAAATCCCAGGAGCTAAAACAAGTCCAAAAGGCATTGTCGTGAACTGGCACTTCCCCCAGGGGGAAATGAATGCCTTGCTGTCTTTGCTCATGGGACTTGATAGTTCTTTCATCAAATCGAGTGTCATAATGTATTTGGACTGCCCAATACCATCGATTAGGTCATCAATTTGTGGCAAGGGATAGGGATCTCCTTGAATAACCACGTTCAACCTGCGCTAATCCGCACACATCCTGGTTGATCCGTCCTTGGCAACTAACACAATGGGTGCTGCCCAAGGGCTCTTTGATGGCTCTATTATACCTTGGTCTAACAATGTTTTGATTTCCTCACGGCAGGAAATCTTGCAACTTTTGAGCCAACCTTTAAGGAGGTAGTCGCACTGGGAGGGGATTTCCCATGGGGAGGTCACCAGCTTGATTAGTTGATCTCATTGAGAGAGAGAGAGATGTGGGTGTGTCTTTGCTTCCGCAACCAATAGGTCTGGGTCGTCAAGTTCCTCATCAAGCTGGTGCTGGAGATATCCAGCGTTTCATGGCATTTACGTGAAATGTCCTGTATCTTTTTCCTTCAGTGCCCAAATCAATTTGGTATGTTACTTCCGTAACCCTTTTGGATATTACGAAAGGCCCTTGCCACTTATTAAGGAGCTTGTTGCTCTTCCGGGGATGAAATACCAGAACAAAGTCTCCTACCGCGAATTCTCAATCAACTGCTCTACAGTTGTGGTACTGTTTGTGCTGTTCCTTTCCTTTTTGTTCATTTCGTTGGGCTCTCTCTTGTACCATCTCCATGTTAGCTCTCATAACTTGCACACACTTTACCACATCCACCTCATTTATCTCTTCTTTTCCCTTCCAGTATCTTACCAGTTCATCTAAGGGCAATCTCATTTGTCTCCCAAAGTGGAGTTGGAAAAGCGTAAACCCAGTAGTGCTATGGATGGTTCCCCTATAGTCCCACAACACAAAATGTAGACATTTATCCCATTCTGCATTTCGTGTTTGGGTCAACTTCTGTACGAGCCTCTTAAGGGTCGAGTTAAACCTCTCCACCATACGATCCATTTGCCAGTGGTATGTAGAGGGGTCTAATCTGATGGATTCCTTGCAATGTTTTGGATATGAAGTTTGGCCCATTATTGGTTAATACCACTTATGGTACTTCCATTCCAGCTGTATACTCAATAAGGCAATCCACCATGGTTTCTGCCGTCATGTTCTTTAACGGAAAGGCCTCTGGCCACTTGGTAGCATAATCAACTATTACCATGGCATACTTATTTCCCATGGCCATTCTTTTTAAGGGTCCAAAATATCCATTGCTACTCTACTGAATGGGGTCTTCATAATGGGTAGGGGAAATGGGTAGGGGATGCAAATGTGCTTTGGTAATTATGGCTGGGCTGGCTCGTTGGCATATTGGACAAGACTGACCATATCTCTTCCCCAGGCCAGTCCATCCTTGTTCTGATCGTCCCCAGAGTCCTCTCCCTTCCAAAATGTCCTGCAATAGGCGAGTTGTGGGCCAGCTGTAACAACTTCGTTCGAGCCACCTTCTGAATGATGATCAGCTCCTTTCCGTTTATCTGGTAAGGCCGCCTCATCAGCACGTCTTCACTCCAAAAGTAAGGTGTATTTTGTTTGTCTGCCTTCTCTCTGATTTTGTTCAGAGAGGGATCGTTCTTCTGTAGCGCCTTCAGTTGTTCAGAAGAAATGGCCTCGAATGCCAGCTAGTCCTCTTCTTTTGTCTCGCACTCTGGAGGTGGACTTTCCACTAAGGTAAGAGTGTTTTCTTCCTCTTCCTCACTTTCGGTCGGGTCAGAGTCTAGTGAGTGTATGATAGGCCCGTCTTCTTCCTGCATTTTATGTTCTTTTTGCTCTTGCAGGTCCTGTTCTTCTGGGCCCTCGTAGAGACCAAACTGGTCTGAGTTGGCGTAACTATTGGCTCCTTAGTTATGATCTCAAGTGATGAGTCAGCTTCCTCCTCCCGACTCAGCTCCTCATCCAAGGTTTATTTGAGAAGCTTCCAGAAATGTGAGATATCCTGACCCATCAACATATCGACTGATATGTGGGCAGATACTCCCACCGCTAATTCTGTCCTCCTTCCTTCGATTTGTAAAATGATCTTGGCTGCAGGGAAGTATATTCTTCAAGAACTCGCAGTGGTATACGGGATTTTCCACTGTAGGTAGTCGGCTTTCCTTATAGCATGGGGGTGCACAATAGATTTTGTGCAGCCCATATCCAACAAGGCTAATACAGGTCTGTCAAGGGCGTGTCCATTTGGGGAGGTTCTTGTCTTCAAAATGGGTTGCCCCGAAATTTGCTCCTTCTAACTTGACATGACAATCCCATTTAAGATGCCCCTTCAGAAGCGGTACAGCCAAATTCAAAGTGGTGCTGCGAGATTGTTGACCTATGAAGATGTGTATAGTATTCAGACAAGAGGGTTATCATTGATGCTCCCACAAAAATGATAGTGCATATTGATGCTATGAGAGAAAGGAACAAGTAATACAACAGACAGTGAACTGTTACTTTGTATATGTTCCTGGTTACAAGTATATTCTTGAATTGCTTCATCATAATTAATCTTCCTGTCCTTGTAGATGTAGAGCACCATCAGATGATTTAGTCTATTTTGCCACATTGTAGTGCGCAAGTATGACTTTATGTGGCATAAAGACCGTTAACTTGTTGCAGATGTAACAGGCATTAACAAGAGTAGTCTTATATGTTTGCAAACTTGAGGGAGAAAGAAACCATTTTTTCTTTTAAATTGTTTATAGTGAAAGTAGTACTTTCCATCACACTTTTCAGCAAGCTTAGCTCAGCATGTAGCTCATGCTCATGCAGATCTTCTTTGAAGTGGTCTAAAACTTCTCTTAGCAGGTGACCTGGAACTTGCTCTCCAGTTGCAGCATTCTTCAAGACATTTTCCGCTTTGGCATAAAAATTGAATGTTGAAGACGGCTCAATTTCTCCTGTAAGTTTATCCAAGACATCAGAGTAAAACCCTGTGATACATACTCCTTGGAGAGTGACCAAAATAAGTAGTTGCAGCATTTTCATCATATCTTGCAGGTACCTGTCGTTTTCGGGGTAGCTCAGGCTCACTCACATCATATTCTTTACTTTTTTATTGAAGCTTATCCCAGAAATTAGAAAAGTCTTCATCAGTTCAAAATTCTTTTAATTTAGAAAGGGTGACTTCCAATCCACATATTGATTTTGCCTGAAGTGAGTATCCATGACAGAAAAAAACTGATCAGCTACAACTACCAAATAAGAATGCAAATTTTTCTATGGTAGCTAGAACACCTCGTGCTGATGATGTTGCCTCTGTGTTTCCCCCGTACTCTTCAATGATTTCCTTCGACACATAAATAATTACATGGTAGTTTTCTTTAACTGACTTCATCGATGCTGCCCTTACTCTCCAGCGAGTAGGACAGAGGGGTCTTAACCCAGGACTCTAGGGAGAAAGGTCACTTTTAACTTTTAGTAGCATAGCCTTTTTCTTTGCACTATACTTGAATTTTTTTGATACAACATGGTGTCGAAACAATCAGTCATGGTTTTAATAGAGTGCAACAAGACTCTTGTACTGCAAGGTTTAGAGAGTGTGCAATGCAATGAAGATAAAGGGCTCTTGTTTCCTCTTGCAGAATTCGAGTGGCTTCACCAGAGCGTCTGCCAGACGTATTGGCAGCACCGTCATAACACTGACCTCAACAGTTGTTCAAAGATAGGTTAGAATGCATCAAGACATCTTTAATTAAGACAGTGAGTTGACTAGCATTAGTTTTATCTGTAGCGTAAAGACCAATGCAATCCTGGTACACTTCAAACTTTTGTGGGAAGACATAACGGACGCAAACAGTCAACTATAAAACACAAAAGTACATATGTAAACTAATTATTTGTGTAAGAATGTCAAAATGCAAATAATTATTATAATATCACACCTGCTGATACAGAGATGTATCTACTGTTTTGTCAGCGCTAACGCAATACCAACCACTAAAATGAACATCCTTTAAGATAGATCGAAGAATCTTGTAGGACATATCTTCAACATTTCATTCTGGATCTCATGAGAAGTATATGCCCATCTTTGTTTTAGCCATGATTGTAAATAATCAGAATCTTGATCAAGAAGTTGGGAGTAATTTCCATTATCCTCTGTATGCCCTCTTATAGCAAGTCCTTGGCGGCCAAGGTATTCGAGAGATATAAACAGCTTCATAAGGCAAATCCTTGCTTTTTCCTGCTCAGCTTTCAATTGGTATTGTAAGCTAACATTTCGCTTACAAACTATCAATCCCTCCAACATGGTGAGCCATTTCATAAGTGCTTCCTTGTGACATGCACTGCTTTTATGCCGATCAAATGATCTGGTTGCATCCTTCCAGTTACTGTAGCCAGTCGTAATAAATGAAGCTTCCACATTCTTAGATATTGTTAGATGTTTTAAGGCATGAATGGTACGACAAATTATGCAATATGCTCTTTCATTTTTGGTTACCCAATGAAGCCAGGGTGACCACTGTGGATTGTCAAACCATGTGGTTCCGAAAGAACGACTCAATTTTCTTACTATCAAATGCTTTATTAGTAAACATACCCTGAGACTTTGGTTGATGAGGTTTCATCAAAACCTTAAATTCCATTTCAGTAGTGGCAGGTAAAGTTTCTTCACGAGAAGCATCTTCTTCTGTTACTATTACATCTGTTGTTAATGAAGCACTAGCACCATCTTCCACTTGTGAAGATGTTTCATATGAAGATTTAAATATTTCCAAAAGTAACTGCTGCTTGACTAGCCATTTGAGTTTGTAACAAAGCCCACCTATCAAATAATCATGTGTGCAAGTGTGGTAGATGGTGTTTATTAGACCTGAATGTGATTTTGTTATCACTTGTAGTTGTTAATGAGTCTGTACTTGCTACTCTATGAAAGCATAATTATAGCTACTTGCATGGTCCTAGCCCAAATCTTAATATTAGCTAGTGGAGGAGAAAATGTGGTACGGCTCTGCTGCAGCACTCTAAGAAGTGGAACGGCTGTCGCCAGTCTGCCGGATCCTCTGTGCCATCTATGCCCTTTTTCTGACACCTATAACATTCCATTTGTCATAGGTCTCGCGTGTGGACTGGGCTGTCGTTCTTTCCACTCTTCAGTTCAATCCGTCGAGGTTCTGGGACTCTTCAGCATAATCCGCTTGCTCTGCGGCGGATAGAGCAGATACCGCAACCATTCCTGCTCCAGAGAGAGAGGTTCGAAATTACAAAGGCCACTGTTCTTCCAGCCATCTTCCCGCTTCTGCTGCCATCTCAAAAGTCATAAGGAAGGAGTCATGTTATCAATTCCCTTGACACTTCTGCAATGTAATTCTCAGTGTTGGTGGGTGTGGTTCAGCCACAGGAGGTCTCTGAGCCTCCGGCAAGCATTGAAACCACCATTCTTCCCTCTGTGCTGCTTCTGCTCTGTCTTCCTCGCATCTCCATTCTTCCCTCTGGGCTCTATATTGGCCGAGAAACTGATCCATGAGTTGCTCCAGGTGTTGTCATGCTGGGCTTCTCAGTCAGCAATTCGGAGATGATGCAATTCTCAGTATCTCCATTCCTCACTCATCTTGCACCTCACCAAAAAAATAATATATATAATAATCTAACTGGTTTTGGTTATTCAGGATATTTGATTCGCAAGCTCTCTCACTTGGCGTGGAGCTGTTTCTCCTGAATACACCCTAGCTATGACACAACAAAACAAAAAACTCAATTCCACCAATCACTACAAAATACTGCACTCTATTGAGATCCCACCGCTGCCACCAATGTCGGAGAAATTGCTTTCTCCTATGACTCCCCAGGAGAACAGCAAACTCTGCAACGCCTAGACCTTTACTACTGGTTTCCACTACCAATAGTCTTATCTAGGCCAGAACACTTATCTAGATTACATACATATCTAGATCAAGCGAATTCCCTTAGCTATTATTAGCTCTCCTTATTAGCTCCAAGAGATACTGATAGGAATGACAATTTGTAAAAGACACATACTTCTACAGCAATTATCAGAAGTACTTCAATATCAACAGTTCAGTAGTTCACCTAGTGATAACTAATTAACTCTACTGCTGTATTCAGTCCCTTTTTATATTTACGAGCTGTTCTTTCTGTTTTACATCACAGGTTGCTATGGTGTCTCTCTTGGCAACCAATTGGATGGCTCTATGGCTCCATGAATCAGGTGAGTCATTACATTTCTGTAATTGCCCTTGTTTTTCTGTAGGCTTCCTGTTTGTGGTTTCCTCCATCGAGTCTGTGATATGTACACTTCCCACAAGGACTTGTGAGTGCTCGTTAGTAGTTTCGATCATAGTTAGAGACTCCCCTTACATTCTGATTTGGTGTTTAAAAGAGATCTCTTATTGTACTCCAACAAAGAGCTGTACAACTACAGCCACTTCCCCCATCTGCAGGAGGGGGATGGAACACATGGCTTATATTTCACTGGCCTCTGTTCTTCTCTTCTCTTTTGGTAAGCTAGATTAATGCAGATAGCTTGACTAAGTTATATTCTGCATCTATACTGTTGTGCTATATAGTTTGTCTATAGCTAGCTAGCTAAACCTAACCATTTAGATATCCATATATGTTTGTACTGTAAATAAATGTCACTCAACAGTTACGAGCATATAACACTACAACTACACACACACAGAGGAACTATTAGTCAACTACATGCCCCCCCCCTCCCTCGCAACTCTCGGTGAAAAAGAGTGATATTTTGTTGTAGGACAGTGCTTTAGTTCTTGTTAAAGTTATATATGACATGATCACAGTTATGAAGTTGGGCACATGTATGTAGAACCAACTTATTCATTTCTACAAGAGGGACCTTTTCATGGATAGGATGTTGGGCACATGTATATAGAACCAACTCATTCATTTCTACAAGAGGGACCTTTTCATGGATAGGATGTTGGGCACATGTATATAGAACCAACTCATTCATTTCTACAAGAGGGACCTGTTCATAGATAGGATGTTGGGCACATCTAGAACCAACTCTACGAGAGCAACCTGTTCCTAGTTATTATAGGCAGTGTCATACAATGCATAGGGACTTCTCACTCATGGGCATGCACATACACTTCCATAGTGTGAGACTCACTCCACTGACTTGCTAATTAATCGTCTAACTTTCAGTTATAGTTTGATGCACGAAACAACAGTTCACTCATAAAACACAAAGCTACTCTGTGTACTATAGGAGATTAATTCATTTACTACCTGGTGAAGTTGGCTCAGTGGCAAACATCTTGATCACTGTCTTGTTAACTGAGGTTGACTTCAGGTAGTGCAGGCTCTAGCAATTTGGTATCAGTCAAATGAATTTCAAGCTTGTGGTTTTTCTTGTTATGTATAGAGTGTTAGTAGTTGTATCTAGATCAGCCAGGGAATTGTTGGTACACAGCATAGCTATCAACAAGACAATGAGGGATAATCTGATAAAATAGTGGGCGATTGGAACCGAAATGGTGGGCACTGATTAAAAACTTATACAATTTATGTGAATTTCACAAATAATGACTTTGTTTGGAACTATATGCTCTATAGTACTGCATTAAGTAACATGTATATAGCTGCTTTTTGCATTTGACTATTAGTTATTTCTTTAGTCTCAAGTTTGCATGTGTTGTAACTATTTTTATCCAAGACATCTCTACTGAACTGCAATATAAATATATGTGTGTACCTGGCTTTGGGTTTGTGGTTTGAACTACTATATTTGACTGTGGGGTAGGGGGTTATTGTCTTTTCGTGTGTAAACACAAGCCCTCTGGATGCAAGTTCAAGGAAGCACTTGGTCATTTCTGCAAGAAACCTGACCATATTTTGAGTCTGCTGCTCATTATTATACAATGCAAAGGGAAACCTGAGAAGAAGCCTACTCATTGGGTGGATCTGGAGAAGTGCGATGGCTCATACAATACCCAAAGTCTAAACCATGTAAAAGGCAAGGGCTGATTACCATATCTGGTAAATTTGTTAATCGATGAAGACCAACTACAGAAGGAAGTGGATACTGTTGCAGCCATGACCCTCATTAGCGAGTTGTGACAAAACTTTTGGAAAGTTCTTCCAAAGATGCAACCTACTACAACTTGCATGCATACCTATTCTGACAGCAACTAATTGTGCCGGGAAGAATCCGTAGAGTACAAGGTAAAACAAAATGTCCTACCAATACTCATTGTCAAGGATCTGGACCAAACTTAAAGGGGAGGGATGGGCTGGAGCACATTATGTTGAATATATCTGGCCATTATTCAGCAACAAATTGTTCACTGGAAGAACAAACACAAAGTGCTCTTTTATCCGGAGCATGGAAAAGGCAAAAATATTGAAGCTAAACTGCATCTGGAGCATTAATTCTGCTAAGTATGTCAGCCTTATGTGAGAAGGTATGAAAGGAACTTGCAACAAGCAGATGGAATTATTGCCCTTCTTGTTACCAGCATCATCATTATAATTATTTACATTAAGTAAATTTACTGTTTTGGGAAAATACTGCATCAGGAGCAACAACACTATTTGCCGAAAACAGTAAATTTTCATAATGTAATTGAACTTAATTCTTAAAATATTCTTAGTACTCTACCCCGGAAGGGGGGGGGGGGGTGGATGGAGGGGGGCATCTTCAATATGTGTATTACCTATGTGAGTGTTTGTGTGTACATGATATATTATAAGAACAAACAGCTTTGACAACATGCTCCAAATCATTGTGTTGAAATGGGGAAACTCAAGTATTGTGCTTGTTTGTCTATTTTGACTGGTTTTGGTACTTCCTAATTTCAGGCTAATTTTTGTTTTTTATTTCTGGAACCCACGTACCCTCTCCACAGAAGAGATTGGTGTTACTGCCTTCTTAAAATCCTAGATCCATCCTTGTATCCATTCTTGTTGGGAATTTAATCTGCCTTGAAATGCATCTATACAGTATGTTGTGTTAACAGATTTTCTGATACTCCTTCATTATTTATCCACATGCTTAGAATATTTTATTCTGCTAAGACAATGGCTGCTGCACTCACAGATCCACATATGCCTGTTAAAGACAGGTAGTAGAGTATATTGGTGTAAAACAAGAATCGGGTGTCTATCTACCACGATTTACCTTGGATAAAAAGAAGTGGACTCAGCTAGCAAGAGGCTGGCATCGAAGTGCCTTTGTCCTAGCTCAACCTTTAGCTGACACTGCATATGTAAACCATCTATGGGGAATATAATATCCTGACTATGAATTACATAATCAAGATTCCTGGGTAATGGAACATGGCCCATATGCCCAGACTGAGTGCAAAACCTTCCTGGGTCAAGATGTTTCCAATTTGTATTTCAAATTTCCTGTACGTGCAGCACTTTATGGGTTGTTTTCATGTAGGCGTTATTACAGTTATTACTACACTGTGGTGTAACTGTAGTAATTGTAGCCCATAAGTTGCCCTTTAGACTCCATATAAGTTTCGAATTCAAAAGAAAATATGGTGATTCCTAGAAACATTATGCAATGGGGATGTTGTTTTGTAGTTATTAAGTATTCTTTACCACAAGCTTGACTGGATTTCCTAGAATTGAGTTTTGTTCCTGGCAGTATTAGGTTGTGAGTAGACTCCTATACTTATTTCCTTTCCTTCTTGTAATGTCCACCTATGATTAGTGAATCCATGCAAGTACGACAAAGATAACTGAAGCAGTCTAGCTTTGGTGCCATTCAGGAGTGTCTTGTTTAGCTGTGGTTGTTAAATGCATGCAAGTTTGGAATATGGTAAAGATGGAAAAAACCCACATACTACTAATAATGCATGGTATCAGAAAGTTGATTTCCTATGCGATAGTCAGGTATGCCTTAGAGATACCTTAGTCAGTATTGTAAATTAATTGTAGGTCAAGACTTGTTTGAAGGAGGTTTTTGCACGGATTTGATATCATTTAGTTTCTGGAAACTATATCATCGTTAGGTGTGCGATCTTGGGCAATGAATGGTTATCCAGAGCTAGCTAGCACAGCCATATATTAAAAAAGGGGTAGTTACAACTTTAGAGCCCCATAGATTTGGTACACTTCTCAGTATGAACTTGATATATAACTCAAAATTTAGCTCTGACTGTGTGCTCCCTTGTTATTCTAAAATATATTGGATAGGTATAACTATACCAAAGTTACTGTAGCTAAACTGAGGCTGCCTCAAAACCTGAGTGCCTCATTTTGCAACATGTATAGCTCCAGATTATCAAGTGCTAAATTGTACCGGTGGCATGAAGAAGAAGCCCCACCACTTTCGTAGTACAAGTGTTTCCATTAGGTGCTAAAACGTGAGTACATGGTGGTTATGGTGGTCATGTGGTCATGCTGTGTATGGTTGAGAATCAATTTCCTAAACTGGATTTCTCACCCATGGCACTTGACCACGTACTCACATTTTATAATGCTTGAAGTTGGGTTTCCTTCCTGTTGTCTTAGGCACTAAATAGACTGGTTGGAAATCAGGCACTCAGGTTTTCATGAGCTTCCACTTTACCAGCAGCAATAACTTTGGTATAGTTGCACAGATTTAAAATCTTTTAGTATCAAAGGAGAGCATACAGATAGACATATCTTTTAAGTTATATATAAAGTTCATAATAGTGATATAGATGTCTAAATTTGTAACCACAAATTAGTTTTTGTGTTTTCTATTTTAAGGTAAAGTCCCACCCCTTCCTTAAACTACCTTTGTCTTATGATACCAGAAAGTGATTAGGTCCAATTTATAGAGAGCTGATGATGGTTGATGAGTGCCTTATAGTTAGAGATGCTAGGTTTGAACAGTGGAGAGTGTCATTGAACTTAAAATGGTGTACATCCTACTTTCCAAATATAGACCTTCAGTAAAATTATCACCTCTCAGATTCTGTCACGCATTTAATAAAACTGCATTCGCAGGAGAAGTGCTTTTCTAAAGAAGGTGGAATATTAGATATTATTGTACAAGCTAAAAAATACATTATTATTTTTGGTGCTCTCTATTTCCAGTCATTGTGAAGTCCCAATATGAAGTGAGGTGCTATAATGCTACATATTGTCGAGGTAATTTTGAAATGAGCACAGTCCAACAATGTTGCAACAATCTCATTCTACCATTGCGACCATCATACTGGGATTCCTTAACCAATAGATGCAATAACTGCCCCAACGGTAAGTTAAGAGGTGATGTGAATGAAGGGTACAAGTATGTTGAATTGTAAGCCCTCTGCATCTAGATGGTGATGCAAGGTAGTTATTTAATTGGGTATAAGAATAAAACACTTAAGAATAATATGATCCATCAATCAGATCTCTGGAATCCCCACAAACCACTAGCAACCATTGGATGTGAGTCTTTGCTGGACTCTTGAGTTTCTGAGAAAGAAGGAAGAAAAAACATATAGGTTTTAGAAGGACCTAGTAGATGATTAAGAACGAGTGAGATTGCCAATACGTAATAATGGTTACAACTTTAACAATTTATTGCAATTGTGAGCTATAATAGGAGTCTAGCCAACTTGCATGGAGTTGTTACTATAGGGCAAAGAACAAGAAAAAGTATCGCTCTCCATGGAATGATGGAGTAACTATTTCATATGCTAGACATTTCAGCTTTAACAAAAGCTAACCAGCCAGACTATAGATATATCTAGAGGAGGGGCTCAATCACTGGTTGCTATATCCTCTTATTGGTCATCTTCAATGCAGGATGTAAACAAAATCAAAATATAATGTTACAATAACCTTCTCAAGAAATGTATTCTCTCGATATTTCGACTAGATACTCTAGCTTTGAACAGGAATAATGAGACTCATGTGAGTCTCTTAGCTAGCTATCCACCACATGCTACCGGCACACGCATCCAGCATGTGAATTGGCACATGCATCTAGCATGTGAATTAGACATGTTCTAGCATGTTAATTGGCACACGCGTCTAGCATGTGAACTTGATGTAAAATAATTAATAAATAATTAAACAAACAAACAAAAAGCCCCCCAAAACAACAACTAAATAAACAAAAATAATAAATAAACAAAATAAATTGAATAATAAACATTTATATATAAATAATAATAATCAATAAAATAAAAAAATAACAAATAAATAAAAATATAAATAAAAATAACAAAATACAAATAAAATAAAAAATACATATAATTATGGTGGTCGTGGCTTCAAGTTCAGGCTCTTGAGAGTGGCTTTCCAGTAATCAGGCAAATCCATTCCACAGTTTTGATTGAACCACTCACACTTTGGTGCCAGGCTGATGTGCAATGCCTCCTTGACTTGGTGTTCCTTCGGTCTTCTGGCTTTCTCCACGATGGTGGCTGGCTACAAAATAGGATGCCATGCATGTTAAGCAATGGCAAACTTCTGTTTAGCACACCATAGCATTCGTCTTTTTAGACCCCTCAATGCCTGTATCAGTGTACTTATATTCCTTTCTGAATTTAGAAGTATCTGCAATGATTGTGCCTAGACTTTCCCCTGATTTGGCATTGCCCTACATAGAATTTTGAACACATCTATACAGCAAAGATCATGCTGAGACTTCCTCCTGATTTGGCATGGCCAATTTCTGTATGTATTCATCAAAACAAATTACAGCCACGTCACCATATTAGTTATTATGTCATTGGTGAAGATAACAGGACGGTCTGCAGGAAGGTCAACATCAAAGTCATGTTCAGATCGGAATGAACCGTTGAACTCACAATACATTCCCAATCTAGGCTTGAACCTGTGTAGGGGCAGGTTTAAAACTTATATATTGCACACATTCTCAATCTAGGCATGGTTCCACTGGATTAGGCTAGGGTGAAAACATCACAGGTGAACCATCAAACATGTTTACATACACTTGGGTACATTATATGCAGAGTTCTATGCTGTGGATTTATATGAACAGAGCAAAAATGTGCTAATCCAAAACTTTGAAAACCTGCCAATATACCATATTTAACCATAGTACAAGTGGTAAGTACTTAGCTGGACCTGATTTGGCATTGAACACAACCCCTATGGATTAAAGAAGTAAAGAAATCCAATAATTTAATGTGAAGACTTCTAAGAGTCATTCATAATCTGACAACAAGAAATAAGAAGAGAGATTTCAAGCAGAGAAAAGAGCAGGCAAGCTAATCACTAGAATCATTATAGGGTTGTATAATTAACTGAAAAAGTTCAAGCAGAGTAGAAAGCAGGCAACTAATCATTAGGGGCATTGTGGAGTTCTATCATGTATATTATATAAAGGAAGTAAGTGACATTAGCTCAGTTTAAAAATCATTAACCTGTCTCTATCTAGCCGTCTAGATCTGATAGCATACCTGACCTAGTTCTGGCTACTAGGATGCAAGTTAGCATGAGTTAGTTCAATGTCACCCTCCTATAGATTGGATTCATATGACTGACAGTTCTGTGGATTAGCTCTATGCCTTTTGTTTTACCATTTGAAGTTGTCAATCATCATCACATCAGAATATGCAGAAGGTGATGAGGATGCATAATTGTCCTCTACTTTACATTCGTACAAGTAAGAGAGTGTGTGAACTTGATCTGGTTGTTCACTCATTAGTGCTACTTACCTCTCACTCTCACAGTTGACATTATAATCACCTTCTCAATAAGCAAATTCAAATTGAGTGAATACAATTTAAAGTTGATTATTGAGAACGTGATTATAATACTTCTCTTTTGCTAAATCCATGTTACTTTCTGAAGGCACATGAGCAGCATGCCTATATCATCAGTAAATTTAACCGGAACTCAAGAAACGAAACATTTTCTAGATATTAAAAATATGCAAAATATGAATAACCTAGATTACCTACTTGATACTAGTTTTTAGAAACCTTTTTTGATGTTAACCCTGCCTTCACAATCCCATTACCTTATATTATTTTCAATAATTATTGTGACAACGTTTTTGGAAGATAAGAAAATTTACAATAAATAATATTAAGTTAATTGACAGGAAACAACCATAAATAAGTACATTAGTGCAAAATATTATCCTTAATTAAATCAATGATGTCATTATGGCATACCTGAAAATGTGGCTGAAATTATCTAATGAGCTCTCAGCCTGTGCAGTTTCGGTTAGTGCTTCTTGAATTAACTGCAGTTTCCTAGAGTTGAGGTGGAGTTATATCTGCTGAGTCTTGTCAAGCTAATGCATGTATAGTTATTATTTAGCTTGATTTAAATACCGGATAGCCGAAGGTTATTCTGACTCCAAGTGTTCAAATATATTTGATGAAGTTGAAGTAAGTCATGATGAAGTACTACATCAATGCTGCCAATATAATGCCTGAAAGAAGAGGCACACTTGTAGAAATGTTATGATACAGGCTATAATAACAAAAATATATTTTCTAAATGGCCACAGTAAGACTATGTTGAAATTAGCTTCACCACAATTAACATATGTTGTCACCTATGGTATAGTGGAGTTTGCGGCATACCTATAGCAATATCGAATATGTGACAATAATTACAATATGCTTTGTGCATATAAATGGAACTAGAGGAAAAACGTTAAAATATCGATAGTCTTCTGTCATTTTATATTAAAATATGTATAGCTGATGGTGGTATTCTGCTGGCAAATGCTATGGCTTGCACTGTATATGATATGTGAATGTGTAGCTGTCAGATGCTCTTGCTCTATCAGGTAGAATAATTTCCTTTATTCTTAACATTGTGATGACATTTTCATCTTAACTAACACTTTTGTCTCAAGGAACCATCAGATTGCGAGGAGGCAATGATACAAGTGGTCGTGTGGAAGTTTATTACAATGATGCCTGGGGCACAGTGTGTGATAAAGGATGGGGATCTGCTGATGCACAAGTTGTCTGCAGACAGCTAGGATATCTTGCTACTGGAGCTGCTACACTTACTCGATTTGATATTCCTGATGGCACTGGGTCGATATGGATGTCCAATGTCAATTGTTTTGGGGATGAATTTGGTCTCTTTTCATGTAAAGCTTCCCCCATTGGAGGCCTCCACTATTGTTTTCACAATCAAGATGTTAGAGTGAGCTGTCAAGCTAGTAAGTAATAATCTCATACACTAGGATCTTTGATAGCAGCTTTACCAATAATTGTCACCAAAGTTTATAGTATAGTTAATTTTTCATAGCTGTAGCAAACATTTTTAATGTAGCAATGTCTTGGTTACAATATTTTAGTTGAATAAAAATTCATATCTTTAAAGATGCTTCATATGGGATTTTACATTTTGTAACTGCTTAGAAAAATAGTGATTAAAAAAAATCTAAAATGTAATATAATTATACATAATACTGCTAATGTTGCAAATGATCCTAGCTTTCACAGTCTATATGAATATTTAGCTATCAGAGTGTATCATGTGGAAATTGTTCCTTTATTCATTACATGATGGTGACATTCTCATCGTCACAAAAACTTTATCAAGGAACTATCAGACTACAAGGAGGCACAGATAGAAGCGGTCGTGTGGAAGTTTACTACAACCATACCTGGGGCACTGTGTGTGATGATAGATGGGGTTTTGTTGATGCACAAGTTGCCTGCAGACAGCTAGGATATTCTGCTTTTGGAGCTGCTTCACTTACTGGATCTGATGTTCCTGATGGCACTGGACTGATATGGCTGAACAACATCGATTGTATGGGGGATGAGTTAAGTCTCTTTTTGTGTAAAGCTTCCATCAGCCCGCAATATTGTGTTCATTCTCAAGATGTTGGAGTTAGCTGTCAAGCTGGTAAGTATCAATATCATTCTAGGATGTTTATCTTTACCAAATTTGGCAACAACAATTGTCACTAATGCTCTAGAGTAATTGTAGAATAACCATAACAATAATGTATAATGTCATTATAATTAAAGTTTCACGATTCTGGGATCTCATTTCTTGCAGCTTACTGTGTGAATATAAGAAAGAGTAGGGAATGTTTCAAAATATATTATAAAGCAACATTTGTTTTTCAAAACCTTGTCCTATGTCAAAGACTATTGCTGTAACATATATAATTTCCTTTATTATTTACAAGATGATGACCTTTTCATTGATAAACACTTTTTCTCTCAAGGAACCATCAGACTGCAAGGAGGCACATTTACATATGGACATGTGGAAGTTTACTACAACAATATCTGGAGAAATGTGTGTAATAATCAATGGGATGATGCTGATGCCAAAGTTGCATGTAGACAGCTAGGTTATGCTACTGGGACTACTTTAAATTCTCAATATTCAGATAATCATGGCAACTTCAGGCAGTTTTGGTTGGACAGAGTCAACTGTGTTGGGGACGAGACCATTCTGTTAAACTGCAATGCTGACCTCATTGGAGACACCAATTGTCAATTCAATGGAGCTGCTGCAGTAAACTGTGGAGCTAGTAAGTAATAATCATCATAATCTAGGATGTTTGACATTTGTTTCACAAAAATGATTGGCAGCAAATGCTCTAGAGTAATTGTATAAAAGCCATAAGCAATTAGTTATATTTTTAATGTATTGGTTACAAGTTACAATATAACTATGTTGACTTATCTTAAAAGATGCTCTATTTATGGGATCACCCTTTTAAAGATTGCTTGGTGCATATGTAATAGAGGAAAAGAAGGAAAAAACATTTTTTCGATTAAAAATTTTTTTTTTTTTAAATGCCCTATTTTCCTAAACATATATATTGTCATATGTACTGAGCTGATACTTGTATTCCAAACATCTGCTGGCAAATACTTGTACTGTATATATGCACTTATTGTATTATGTGGAATTTTTCTTTATTGTTTACATGATGATGGCATTTTGTTTATGACAAACACTTTTCTCTCAAGGAACCATCAGATTGCGAGGAGGCTCAGCTACATCTGGACGTGTGGAAGTTTACTTCAACAACACTTGGGGCACAGTGTGTAATCCTAAGTGGGGCACAAAGGACGCTCAAGTTGCATGCAATGAGCTCGGATTTTTTTTTTCAGAAGGAATTACACTTCCTCCATCTAATGTTCCAGATGGCACTGGGCCAATATGGTCGCAAGAATTCAACTGTGATGGGAATGAGATCAGTCTCTTAAGGTGCAATGCTGACCGTATTGAGACTGCCGACTGTTCTCACAGTGAAGATATTGGAGTGATTTGTCTAGATGGTAAGTGATAATTGTCTTACTAGGATGCTTTTCATGTGTGATTCATGATCATTAACAATACGGTTTTGGGAAGTACGTATGTATAAAGTTTGTATACATAGCAGATTACCATCTCAGCATTGAATTAGTCTTGTCTACATAGATACTGCATCTCAGTTTTGCTGATTTCCTTATGGTTGCGGGACGGCATATATTGTCTCAGCCTACTTCAAACAACCTGCAGTATACAACGTATGTCACAGTTGTATTCTTATGTAGATTACAAGGGATACAAGTTTGAACTTCCGTGGTTATTCCTGGAATGATAAGTTGTTTAATCCTACCCAGCTACTCACTTTTTGTTGGCTGAAATTTTTTGGTAACACGTACCGGTATCTGTATTACCATTCGCTTCTGCTGTAATAAGATCAACAGAAACAGTTCTAACTGCACCAAAAGAAATATGGCTATCACTGATGAGAATCAACTGTTATTCGCTACGAGTAGCCTATAAACTAGTATTTGTCATTAGAACAGCCTAAATTTGCTGTTTGGTGATAAAAACTTCCACATCAATGCTAGGGCAAGTAGCTAGAGCCCATTAATCTGATTGTCAGTCACTACTAGACTGGCAGATATTATCTTTAATATTCTTAGGTTCTTGAGCATTTTTTTCAATTTTCAACCAGGCACAGAGACACAATAATTATTTGCGAGCTGACTGTCAAAGAGTTAATTTCAGATGGAAGATTTCTCAACACATACAGCCACATTAAGGACACTAATTCGTTAATTATCTCATGAGAAAGGTACTTCATATCATAGATAAATGTTCAGCAAGATCAGGGAAATAGAGTAAAATTATCTGTATGAAATTGTCCCCATGGCTTTCAGCTGCCTTAGAAGGTATTTTAGAGATTATAGGATTACCAAAAATGTCTTATGCCTAATTTCTTGCTTCTTGTTACACTGACTCCTGAACCACTTACCATCAAAAGCAGCATATAGCACTCCATTAATCAACCAAACATGCACTCCTTCATTTATAGTGCAGCAACATAGCATTAAATTTCATAGCAATTGTGCATTTTATGATGAAAGCACCAAATTTGGCACAGAAATAAAGTAAATATTTTCAGATATGGAACTGGACTTGAATTAGATATCATGCTAGTTGCCACCGAAAATCAATACTTTCCCCTAATTTCATTTTTAGACAAGCTAATATGTTGGTACACACGTAGCAGGGATATCTAGAATGTCTATTGATAATGTGGCAGGTGCAGTTATTTCACATATTACCATAATATTGTGATCAATGACAATTAATGACAATTTTATTACAAAAACATAATTAGCTATACCCCAGTAATAGGTAAATACAAGATTGAGGAAAATAGATAATCTTATATAATCTTGTATGTATAATAATGTATATTCTAATCAGCTGGGGGTGGGGGGGTGGGGGGTCTTGCTAGGTAGAACTACAGGGCTACTACTTCAAGCGATCTAGTTTTTTTGGCACTTACCTTACCAGCCTTTGATTGAGGTAAATCTGAAGGTGTAGACAAGTAAATTTAGCAACCCCCAAAACACGTCAAAAGAGTTCATACTTGCTGATGTGAATAGTGCAGTCACCCCAAGACCACCTGCATCAATCAACTGGCAAATCTGTGTGTGTCACGTAGACGACAAATCAGAGCCACTTCAGTGCCCAGCTGCATCAAAAAGACATGATGGAGGGTTGGGATACAAGTCACTTGCTGACAATATATTGGCTTTCAGTTAAATGGGAGATGTCAGTGCTTCGCTGGCCACACACCAAGCAAAATGGCACAAATCCTGCCAAGTCAAATATGACAACACAAAACTACAACATGCTCAGAAGAGAAAGCGGACCACAGGCCAAGAGTCTGGTCAAAGCACTTCAGCAGCTTCAATGAAGCGCACAAGATCTAACACTACATGTGTAGCCAGCATACAAGAGATGCTATATTTCTTCTGTCACAAGGATCTTGAATTAGAGTATCACCATGTACAAATTCATGGAGTGGACAAACATGTTCACCAAGCTGCATGGCTATTGAAGGATACAGCACTGCTGGCACAACTGAGTGAAGGTGACACGGTAGCCAGGGAAGCCAAGTATCACATAAAATCATACACAACAGACAGAGCAGTAGCAAAAACTGCAAGACGGAAGACAAGCCATGAGGCAGTCATATCAGCAGTGCTATTAGCTGAGCTAGTTTCATACATGGAAGACACTGTTGCTGACGTGACTACAGCATCTGTTTTCAAGTTGTCAGATTTAGTAAAGCTCTATGCTCACAGGATGGAACAACATGGCATTAGCCTGAACCAGCAAGTCCACATTACCCGACTGAAGGAGTGCATCTTAGCCCAGTTCCCTGCAATGCAGGAACATAAGAAGGGATAAGATATCTTTCTGGCCTTCGAAGATGATATAGGAGATGCTCTGGCCAAGGCATGTGAATATGACTACGACAAAGATGCTGTATATCTGTTACGAGCTGCACAAATTGTGAGAAGGAACATCTTCACAGAACAGCAACAATTCACTGGCTCATTTTCAAATAAATGCCAAGAACATAGTATCTCAACGCTCCTCATGACACTGGTCTCAATGATTCTTGAAGGACCCAGCATCACACGACAAACTTACATCCTACAGCACAAGACTTATAACAAGTACTCTGAAGATGCCACCAGTCAGTGATGGAAACTGCGCTTCAGCAATAAGGCCTATTTACCTAAACCCCTTGAACAGTTTTGTGACAAGAGCACTGATGCTCATGAGTCACCTCCATTATACTTGATGGGCCTGCTGTTGGCAGATGTTGAAGCTAGGAGGTAGTAAAACATTTGAAGAATACAGCCAGCTGCGGTCATTCCCTATATTAAATCACAGCTTGTGGACCACTCTTGTCTTGATCTGATATGGGATCGTTACTTGAAGTCTGGTAGCCTGAAAGCAACTGCTAGAGGTAATTATGGCATGGGCATTCGAAGACAGGTGACAGCCTCTTCTTATCTACCTAGCAACTGGCAGAAGTTTCTCCATAATAGTGATAACAAAGAGGAACTCTTCAGCTTCCTATCGGAATAGGTTATACAGTTGGTAAACAAAGAAGGCAAGCAGCTAGTTGTCACAGACAAGGAGCATGTACTCACTGTTCGACCCAGTGAAGACACTGCCAACATGGCTCCATGCAACCATGAAGAGGCTGACACCCGGATAATGCTTCATGCATGCCTTGGAATGTGGTTTCCGGCGAATACTCATTCGGACTGTGGACGCAGATGTTGTCACCCTTGCAGTTGCTCTGGTGCATGAAAGGTGGGGAGCTATTAGAGGAACTATGGCTTGCATTTCCAGGCACATCTTTTCGCACATAGCAGCACATCAGATTGCAAAGGCCTTAGGATCTGAGAGGTCAAGAGCTCTTCCTGTGTTTCATGCAATAACAGGCTATAACTTCAGCCTTTGCAGGTCGTAGCAAGATGACAGCCTGGGCCACATGGAATGCTTTCCCAGAAGTTACAACTGTTTTCCTCAGTCTAGCTTCAGTGAGCTTCCTGATTAAGGGAGAAGGTTTACTAGAGGGGTAGTAGATCGAGCATCCTTTCTTACTTAGATGAGCTATTTGCGAATTTGGAGAATTGGCCACAATAGTACAAACTATTGCAATGTGGATGAATGAGCTTAGCATGGCAGCAAAAAGTAATGGCTTCATCTGTGACAAGGAAGGAATGGATTAGGGGTTTGTAAATGGGATCTAGCTATACTAATGGCCTGTTCGTTGTCAAAAGGTAGTAGCAATTTTTGCCCCCGGGTAAAATGCTGGTCTGCTCTAACTAGCTTCCCCCTATATCCTCGGAAATTATGCTAGCTTCTCTTTAGCTTCCTTGTTCTTCATCTCCTCTTAGAACTCAAAAAAGATTCAGCAACATAAACAATGTTATATGTAGCTAGAATAATCAATATATTTATGAGTGGCACATTGCAAATGATAAGACATAGTCTATATTTTGTTGAAAAAGGAGAGAAAATATGAAACAAAATCACATAAAAATTCATAATATCAATATTATGTTGTGGACATCATTGTAGTGGCAATAATATGCTTAGCTACTCATAGCACTATGTTTGTATATATCAAACACATGATTGCCGAATGTTTGTAAGAAATAGATTCTGCATTATCAGAAAAAAGAATTGTGATCCTAGATTATATATCTTATTTTGTGGTCAGCATGTGCTCACCAAAACCTGGCACAATGATTATCAACAAGAGATCTATTCCATAATATATGAGAGATGGTTGCTAGGAACTTTACTGGATATCTGACTTGTATAGATGTTTAACTAAAGTTGGTTCGATTTCTACCAGAAATCTGATGGTGAGATAAACTCCACCCAGCTGGTTCCGCAGAATGCTTCCAGAGGTCGTGGGAGGCCTGTCAAGTTTCAGCAGAGGTTGAATCCTTGCTGAACAATGCCTCAGATAACTTGACTAGAGCTAGGCTTTTGGCTGGCTGTACAAAAGAATCTGGATGGCTCCGTGCCCCACCGATTTCCAACTTGGGTTTGAAAATGGATGTTACCACCATCAGAATTGGTGTGGGCTTTAATTTGGGGTTTCCCTTGGCCATCCTTATCAATGCCAGCAATGTGAGGCAGAGGTGAGCAACCTAGGCCTGCACAGTCTGAGCTGCAAGAAGAGTGAGTTTCATCACTACTTCCATTCTCCTCAGTTAATAATGAACTCCATAGGGTTATGTCATCTGCCCAGGTACCCTCCAGGCTTGAACCATCGGGTCTGAGTTACTCAGATGGAAAGCATGCAGATATAGTCACCACGGTCCCATGAAAGTGTAGGAAGCCATTGATCTGGGATGTGACTTGCCCTAACACGTTGGATCGGTCCTATTGTGGTCATGTCACCTTGGCCCCTGGCGTTGTTGCTGGGGAGAAGAAGGAGGCTAAGTACTATTGCCTCAC
Source organism: Cladorhizidae sp. MBARI D1340-BT2 (assembly GCA_028752905.1). Lineage (NCBI taxonomy): Eukaryota > Metazoa > Porifera > Demospongiae > Poecilosclerida > Cladorhizidae > Cladorhizidae sp. MBARI D1340-BT2. The sequence continues at coordinate 4,239,362 of JAQNBH010000010.1, forward strand.
TAGGAAATTTGTTTTCACACCAGTAGTTATAGAGAACATTGGTGCCATTGGCCCAAGGCTCTTGTCTTTCTAAGGGAACTCGGAAAAACTATAAAACAATATACTATAGCGTTGCAACCCAGGAACCAGTTTAGTGTATTCCACAATCTCAATTAAATGGCTCACACTTCGGTGCTAGGCTGATGCTAACAGTTCCTTCTGCTTCAGGCTTGGTCCAAGATTGTAGTTTACCCTCACAAAATAAGATTTCCATTGTACTATGAATTTTCATAAATTGCAGATTTTTTAGCACACTTCTTACAGGCATCTTTCATTTTGGTCTACAATCTTCTGTTGGTCTCCCCTATGTAGTACATCCCACAGCTGCAAGACATGTGATACACAACACATTAGTGCATACTAGGTGGTAATTCATCCTTCACTCTGCTCATTCATCCTTCACTCTGCTTAGTGTTCTTCCTGATCTGAAAACAATCGTGATGTTGAACATTTTCTGAACATTTTCTGACATAATTTTTTTTTGTGTTTACACTTAAATACATTTGGCAACCTTGCACAGTAACAATTACTAATTGTTAAGCAATGACATATACTTCTGTTGCTGAACTTATTGTAATAAGATGCATTGTTGGATTGAGGTTTCTGACAAAAAAGGACGTGCTTCTAGAGCAGCATGAGCAGTTTCCCTTGTAACTAAACAGACACAGAATACTGCTCTGTTGTTCCACTGCAAATGGAAGATAAATTATCGCAATGCCAACACAAATAATAATATTATGGGGAGGAGATGTATTCTTCTCTGTGTTCAACTACAAGATAATTTCTTTGCAAGAATAGAAAACTATTATTATTATTCATGTTGGAAATGGATTCAAGGAGCTTACCTGCAAAACTACATGTTGCATAGTATTTATCCATTCCTTGTAATAATCAAAGGTAGACTCGAAACCACAGTTTCGAGAAAAGCTGCTTTCTTGCAAATCTAGCAAGTAACTAGCAGTTAAAGAATTCTTGTACACATTGGGAAATTGCTAAGCTGAAGAATTGTTCACTAAGCCAAGTAACTAAGTTAGCTACACACAAGTTTCAGGTGACTACTAGCCTTCAGAAAACTCTCCTCCAAATAACAATCATGGAATTGGTGTGTTCTCCGATTACACCAACTTGTGAAAGATCTCGTAGATGCACAAATCCTTACCTGAATGCTTTGGAGTGAGTATGTTCTGATGTGTTCAGAATGCATTTTTTATGACGTGTTGCTTGGATTGAGGTGTTAAGGGACCTTGTTTAGCCTGCTCAAAGCTGCTGATGGTGAATAAGTGGACATAGAATGGGATGGGACACCCACTAGGTTGCATAGCATTGCATTGATTGTATATAGTATATACCCTTTGAAGTATACACATTGTGGTCTGATCTGTCAACAATTCCTTTCTACTGGTAATGTAAATCTCCACTACATAGAAGAAGAAGCAAAACGTCCATTCAAGGCTCACGAATTGCTAAGAACAAAATAAAACAAATGTAAGTGTCATCATAATGACTATAAATATTTGACACCCGAAACTCGGTTTCTAAACTCATTTTCTATCATTTTCATGCTCGTAACTACATGACCTAAAATTTCTTTTTGGGTTACGAAGTAAGAGATCTTTAAATAAAACGAAAATGCATACAAACCAATATTGTAATAAACTCTCAATGTACTCTCATTTGATATAATAGCATTACAATAACCTTCTCAACGAACAATGTATTCCCACAACATTTCTACTAGATGCTCTATCCTTCATCAGGAATCGAGAAGGTTGTTGTAATATTGTATTAACTGTAATAAAGATGTAAATTGATATTTCAACAAATACAGAACCAAATGATTTTTCAAATGACGTTGCTGGATCAACACTTGGACCACAACTTCAAACAACAATTGGAATTACAGTAATTGTTACTATTTTCATTATTTTAGCCTTTGTTATCATTTTCACCAAACTTATGTGGAGGTTCAGGAAAAGACAGTGCAGAAAGGCTTCAAGGTAATAAGGGTAAGGTTTTACAGTGTTCAGCAATATGTACATTTTTAACAACTAAAATAAATTATTTTATTGCATGAAATATTTGCTCTTCTACAGTGGGGGGAGGGGGAGGCACATATTATTGTATTCGTTACTAAAAGAAATATTAATTTAAGAGCACTGGTATCACAAACAAATCATTTAGCTATAACTCACGAGTTTTTTCTGGCTGAAGTTACAACGTGAATTGATTGTTAACTTCGATTGACTAATAGGATTTATTTCACTAATAACTTTTAATTCAGTCAATGATTGTTTAACCTCAATTGATTCATAGTGCTTCGTAAATAAGTTTTGAGCGTATGAAGTGAGGAAAAAGACTGTGCTTTATTTGCAGTTGTCACATAAAGAATAGTTCAAGAATATTGTCAACTTCCCCAAGCATTTCTTATATATGTTACTCTAATTCTCGCCTTCAAAAATAGTCCTTACACTTGTTACCAACTTATTGGACCATTTTGAAATGTATTCTTTACCTTGTCAGCTATCATTGGCGACTGAGAACTTTTTGAAAGGCGTATTAAATACCTGTGAAGCCTTTCCATTAGCTCTGCAATAGAGATTTTGATACCTGCTCTTCTGTCCAGTTACCCATTTAAGGCCTCAAAATATAAATGTTCATATCTCATAGATTTTTTTTTGTTCTTCACCTTAATGCAGCCATTCTGGCTTGTTTAGATACCTTGGCAGAGAGGGCTCATCTGTGAGCCAAGAATATTTCTTGAGAACAATATGATAAAGTAGGTTAGAGCTTGCATTAACTGCTTAGCTTCTTGAATAAAATTATGTTTTCCTTGGAAATGTGGTAAAGAATTGATCAGGTGCATTAAATGTGGCAGTGAGGTTATTATAGGCCTTCTGAGAATTAAAAACCACATGTTGATTCTAATAAGTGTTAAAACTCTGCGAATACAGTATTTCCGTAATAACTCACCATTTCAGTATATTCCCTCCAACTTTGATTTTAATGAAGTACACCAATTTCTAAAGTCTTAAACTTCATTGATGGATTTAGGAAGATTAAGTACAAAAATCAGGTTTACTCTGAGAATGCTATATTGCACACATGCTGCCACACATTAAGTGTGGTCAAGATGGATGCCAGTAGTTTAAGTAAAAAATTAGAAAAAACTAGAAGCAGTGTAGAAGAATATAGTGATTTGGAAGGTTTTGTAATAGCTCGTATTATTGGCTGGTAATATATAAACTACTGTAGCTTCGAGCAAGCACTTCCCAGAATTAAAGGTCTGGGGGGGGGATATCAGAAGCATGGCTATGAAAATTTGCACCCTGTTAATCCCAATACATCTCATGATAATCCCATAAGCTAAGTCTGGGTTGGTCATTCCAGGTGGCAATATGTATTAGGAGAGGGTATTGGGAGAACTGGGATTGAGGCAACCAAAATAAGAAATAGCTTTTGTGCAGGAAATCTTACAGCACAGTTACAATTTGAAACAATTATCTGTTGCCTTCTAGCCAATGAAACAGATGCTGCTATGGTGTAGAAATGCAATACAATGAAAATTCAAATTGACTGCTACATTAAAAAAAAAAGTTTATTCATGAATAACATTCCTTTGATTTCTGAGGATCTTTTACTACCTGATTATCAGGAGTTGTATTGCGATTAACAGGGTAGAAATTTTGGTAGCTATGTTTCTGATACAACTTTAATTCTATACAGTGCTTGCTCTAAGCTACAGTAGCTTATAAAAATTAGCTTCCATGAATTAACATTTTCATGAACTTGACAAGCTAAAAAAATTATATTTAAATAGTGTTTAAATAGCCGTTGTTTCTGATCTGATAAAATTGTGTGTCAGCACATTCTACTTTAATCATTCCATTATTGCTATTTCCTTCTTTCAATTCCAAAACTCTTCTTCAACGAAGTTCAGTTGGCACTTTGAAAAGATTAAGATCACCACACTTTGCTAATTGACACAAGCTAATTTGTTACCTTGTTGCAAAGGCTGTGTTCCAAGGGTATGTACTATATACCCTTCTTGTTTGTAGAGATCCACTATATAGGTTCGCTTTTTTATAAAGGTATTTGTTGTGATCTGAATAAATATGCATTACTTAAAATAGCCAATTAGTTGGGCCATTCAAGGGCACTATCATGATGGCATGACAAAACAGGTTTATGGGTACATTCTAGAACAGAGTAATTCTAGGAACTTGTGCTTGATAGTTAAGAGTGATGAGAACAAAGGATTTAAAAAATAATTGAATTTCCATTTCCAAGATAATGGAGGCAGTTGAAATTGTAGCTTCTGCTATTGCTTGGCAGACAGGGTAAAGTATTCAACTTTTTTAAATTGAACACCTGGTAGTGATTACAATTTATAGATACTTGCAAAGCTGGAGCACCACTCCCCTCTTTCCATCTTTCCTATTCCACTAAGCATTGTAGAGAATGGTGGAACTGTTTAAAACTAAGGAAGCACTATTAGTATAAGTCTTCAGGTCCTACACCCCTACATGATAAAAAAATCTTCCCATCTTTAGTGTACTCTACATTCTTATAATAATACCTTAGATACAATTTAGTCAGTTTTTAGGCTAAGTAATTCCACCCAAGAATTAAAAACATTTAGGATGTTTGATTTACAATTTCTTATGAAGAGCAACATATTGTACACCAAGCAGTGATAGCTAGTATTGTCATTCTTTTTGTGAATGCAACTAGAAGCACTTCCATATATTATTGTACAGCTATAATGATACTGATATATTTATAATTATATCATGTGTATGTAGTAATTTATTTTGACCTTATGTCTAGTACACCTGCTGAAGTTCACTCGGAGTTTAGCGGTAAGGGATAAAATAATTTTTAGAACTTTTTTTTACTGAAAAATTAATAAGCATCTTTATACAAACTAGGACATTATTCACAAATTATTATGTTAAACTTTTTTTTCCTCAATGAACTCTCAGTTGACATAATATTAAAATCATCTTCTCAATAATCAACTTTAACTCGACATTTCGACTAGAGTAGAAATTTCGAGTGAATAAAATTTGAAGTTGATCATTGAGAAGGTGAAATCTGCACATGCCAATAGATTGCTCTGTCTTTATTAAATATGCATAAAACTTAACTTCAATTTTGACAGTGAGAAAGAGACAGATGATTGCAACTTCCATCATGAATGGTTTCTTGCCAGCCTTTGCTGTTTTTTGGGGAAATCCTTCTTTGGAGAAAAGCTGCATAGTCAGCTATTCTTACCTGTGAATCTTTGTGTTTGAGAAAGGAAGCATTTAGTTATTATTTGATAAAGCCTTGCTTGATCTTCACCAAAGTTTGTGGGCCGACTAAGTGCTTACCCAGTAGCAATTATGACTTTACAGATTGTTGCCAAACTTGATGGTAACATAGCACAACTCAGTCATTGTCTTTTGAGTGGTCTGTCAACCAGCAAAGTAATTATGCCAGTTAAATATATTTCAACAAACTTTCAGTTCACATAATAAAATCAATGACCTTCTCAATAATTAATTTGAATTTTACTCTTCGACTAAATGGCAATCTTTCGCCAAAGTAGCAAATGAAACAATTATCGACAGCACTGCTTCATCTTGGCACATGCAGACCTGACAACATTCCTTTACCATAAATGTCATATTTTAATATCATTGATGTTGGAATAGTCTAACATTTTTACAGGCTGTATAGTTATATAATAGTCCTAATCTCATGCTCTAATATAATTTTTCTTACATTAAACAGACGAGTATAATGTGGAAAAAGATGAGTCTGATCTGGAAAGAGATAAATCTGATCTGGCAAAGGCATACAAAGTTCAAAGTTCTTTCAAGTTGAACATTGGAAGACACTTAATTATAGACTCTTGTAACCTGAAGATGAATGAAGTTGTTGGGCAAGGTAATAAAGAGAGAATTCAATGCATTATTGCATGAAGTAGCACTAATGTTTGAGACACATTTCAAGACAAAAAAATCCTCACATTTCAGCTAAAATTTAATTTAGCAGCTTCAACAGCATTTTCTGCAGTTGTTTAATATAACCTTCAGCAAAGCAGAGATGCAAACAATTCCTACATCAGGCACACAGCTGGTATCCTCATGAGCCAGATATACAATAATTTGGCAAGTGGAAAGTGTTATATAAAAATTCATATACCATGGAGGAATGTTGAGTAAATAGGTGCTATATAGAAGAGTGTGAAAAGGCTAGAGTACCCTACAAATTAGAAGCATGAAGTTTGTCTAAAAATTTGTCATGCAAGTAATAATTGCTTACCTTGCTCTGATGGTGAAGCCAATGTTCAGTGTGCATAACAATACTTTTTTAGCCATAATGAGACCGGCACTTTAAAGCAAGCTATGTTAAGGATGCCTACCAAAGATAATTTGTAAGGCATGAATATTCTTGCTACCCAAAATAGTTCTTTTTCTTGTCAAATGCTATTGCATTTGACTAGTTCTATAGCAAAGAAAATACTAACATTCATTTAAAGAGAAAACTTAGCTTTAACATGGAATTTCTAGCAACTTTGTACCATTACTGGTTTAAGTACTGTGGTGTAGTTAGCTTCTCCTGCTTAATCATGAAAATACTAGAAGCAGAAGAGAAGACCTAGCTTTAGCAAGTGAAGTTAACAACCTCGTACCTTCCCTTCATATTCAAACTCTTACACTATTCTGAGAGATGCGATCTGGCAGTCATAAAATGAGTATCTATTTATCTAGTTTTATAAAAAAATTATTAAATTAATGACATAAAATTGTTTCACATATTTTACAGCATGAAGTGTTTATTGAAGCTAGATATTTATACACTATATGCACAATTCTAATTACTTTAAAAAACATTGGCTAATATATATATCACTTCAAACAAATCTTGCATTTGTTATATATATTATACTGTGTTGTATTTCATTATTCATACAGTGTATTTTTCATTTTGTTAATCTTGTTGTCATAGGCCAGTATGGAATTGTTTACAAAGGTTATCTCTCCATGGAATTCAGCAAAACATTCCATGAAGTAGTGGCTGTGAAAACACTAAAAGGTATGGTTTTGTACAAGGTAATTCCGTTTATCTGCAAAGGTGCATCTTTTATACTCTACATAGGTTTTCATAACAAAAGTTTGGTCAGAGGTCTGTTAGAAGAATGTTCCAAGATGTCTGAGTTTGAGCACCTTAACATTCTCACTCTCACTGGAGTGTGCATTGATGGAGGTCCAGTCCCTTACATTGTCATGCCTTTTATGTTCAATGGCAGCCTCCTCTCATATTTGAAGAAGGAGAGAAACAACTTCTGCATTCCACCTGAATCTGAGATGGATGAAACAGTGGTATGTTCATGGGAAGATCAGATGCCACAAATATTGATTGTTACGCATTTGGAACTTACTTGTTAAATGTGTATAATGTTATTCATAGAAGACAATACCACCATGATGCTGATTATATCCTTCATCGAATTGTAATTCTGAGCTAAATAACTGTAATACCTGTATGTGATTTATGCTATTAGCTGTATTTCAAAATTATTTCTCGCAGATATCCACTGCCTCCAAGTTAATGAACATCTGTCTGCAAATATGCCAAGGAATGGAGTATTTGTCTAGTAAAAGGATAGTGCACAGAGACTTGGCAGCCAGAAATTGCATGTGAGTTCTATAATTCTGCTACACACAGGTAACTAACAGAAAATAGATAATGCTGGTTGAGAGAACTAGCTACAAACATCATGGGTGAGTGATGCATGTGGGTGTCATGGAGTTTGCAATTAGAACCTCTATAGTATATTCGTAGGGTTGACATAGCAAACCCCCAATAGGGCTCCAAAGAAGAGATATCAGATACCCTCTGTTATATTGACCAATAAAAAGATGCCACTAAATGGTCAAGGGGGATTATGTGTGACCCTTATATTTCCCTTTCAATGATGAGCCACCGCAATACAGAGTATGTCATTCAGTTCAACACACTTGGCAGTCTAATCCATGATGTAACCAGCAATGTTCATACATTATCAGTTTTAGTGTATTTGAGATTGTAAATATTGGAAGGTGCTATCATCTATATTTCATGTAGCAGAGACTTGTGCGGCAATCTTAGTTTCTCTCACCTTTCATTGAGTGATTTATATAGTTATTCTATATAGTCACTAGCTGCATTCTACCTTCCAAGTCTTGCAGTCAGTACCAAATGGATTGAATAAAAAATGCCAGGCAAGCACCAACAAATCATTTATGTCTTACAAATTAAATATAACTTACCACTAGTGTGAGCCCTGTTCACTTTAGTTGCAAGTGATGTTATTTTGGCACATTTCATTTCATCCTGTTCCAATTCATTTTTCCTTTTCGTTCTTTTTCATTTCTGCACTTTTCTTTGCTTTCTTTTCATCCATTTTACAATATTTATGGTGATTTCAGAAATAACAAATCCATGAAACAATGCTGATTTGTGGACTATTTGCTTCTCAGTTGACACATAAGTGTGAATAGCCTAGTGCGTGATAATGTAACAAAATACCGTAAATGAATAAGACAGATAATTGGCTCAAGCTTTTTACACCTGAATTTGGCTCTAAGTGGGATTTTTTTTATAAAGCATGGGATTAATTAATGGAAAAGGACAAACTGCATAAATTCAATTTATTAAATTGAAGATATTTGTTGTTTGATTGATTTTGAGCAAAGGTTTCTTTTGAGATAGTTTTGTGAAGAATAAACAGTTGCATTTATTCACAGATGGGAGGTAGGCTTTTTCAAGTCTTTGCAGTTTGACTAAGCATCAATAAACCTAAGTGGCCATCATCAAACAAGTTGAATGAGCTCCAGGGATCAACGATGGTTTAAAGGGTATTAAACTTTTCTATTTCCCATATACGATCAGAATTTTTCAATTATGCCATTAGCTTGGCAAAGGTGCTAGTGCCGGTAACATGATAGCACCAGGCTGATGGTTGGTGCTTGTAAGAAATAAAAAACTATTTTTTTCTCTCATAGCACGAATCACTTGGACATAGACACTTATAATTAAACATCTGCAATAAAAGCTTTCCTCCCATCTTAGATCTCAGCTGCATAATGGGGGGGGGGGGCAGGGGGGGGGGGGTGGGGGGGGGGGGTTATATTTAAAGTTTAATAGAAGACCAATAATAGTTATTAAAGTAGAGCTCACTGAGGGGATTCTAATAAATGAAAATATAATGCATGCATTTGATGTTTGCCACAACAATTTTTTGTTGAGATAATGGCAATCAAAGTTAAGGACACATATTTTACATTATAATCGTTAGAACAACAACACAGCTATAGATAACGTTAATAGAGACATTATAACCAATAGACAATCTGTGTGAAAAAACTTGGATTCAAAGGATGAACACACACTTAAATAGGTGGACATAAAATTGGGTGGGGTGGCTCTGTGTGTGTGTGGGGGGGGGGGGGGGGCAGAGTCTTCGTATGTTCCTTGTGTGAATGGATTCAAAATTCTATAACAGTACAGGGTGGTAACATTATTACTGTGTGGAAGCCTACGAATGCAAATGTTATGCTCAGTAGAGCAGATAAAGAGCATAATATAGAGAATATATGTTTAATTCCTTGAAGGAAACACATTTTATGTTGGGATGATACACATCAACATGCCAATAATGGAAATATTACCAATATCTTGTCACCCTTCATATATACTTTATTCAACTGGAAAGAAACTGAAGCTGTTCGAGTAGGCTGAAGAGCTACTTGTAGATGTAGTAGAGGCAGGATCTAAAGCTCAACTATTGAAAATAGTTACAGAAATCTAATTTTTTTCCCTTTCTCCCAATAGCACTCCCAATGTTGAACTTAACATTGAGAATGTATAGCAATCAGTGAAGGCAGCCCTGCTCCAGAAAATAGGTCTAGTTTGTTACTATACCTGGCTACCACTTCCATTATTCCATGTAGGGTGGTACTTCTTTGATCCACTACTTGGTCCTAATAACATCCAATGCTCCTATCTTTCTTTCTATTCATAACTCTGGCATCTGGAAGCCATACCCAATAAAGGTTGCACAGTATTGATGGGAATTCTGGAAATCTAATGGCATTGTATATCTTGGGGTAAAAAATAATGCCCATTGGCTACTTTTAGGAGTGTTTAATCCTGCTAATAATGAGAGAAACTCTTGTCGCTAAATATATATCTGCTCTAAAGTCAGAAAGAACATAAATTAATTATTATCCCCCCCCCCAAAAAGAAAGACTCCTACTGAAAAAAATGTTTTCGTTTTAATACACCATCAGTGAGGTAGTTTGAACCTCTATAGCATTGCCCATTTTAAGCATTAGCTAAGTGGGCTGCCTAGTGTGCCCAATTACCAGTCGAGGACTGCTTGCAGCGGATATGATCCCCACATCCATCTGCGGAGAAAGTGTCATTCCATGATAGCTCCACTGCTATTAAGATTGTCCTTCAACCCCTATGCTCACATATTACTAGATATAATTATTATGTTTTGGGGTGTGTTTCATAATACAGATGCTTGCATTTTCCATGCATGTTTAAGGGTGCAGTTTTATTGAAGGTACAGTCTACTTGACAATAACTATTTCAACCTCATTTCTGAAGTGCTTTGTTAAAATTTTAAAAGTAGACATAACCTACCAAAGAATTTCATCATTCATATTATTAATAATTACATTTAAGCACACTACATATATACTATATGGGATATATACACACACATATATATATATTCAAATTCTATAGGATTGATCTTCACTTTGTGATAAAAGTGGCTGATTTTGGTCTCTCTGAAACAATCAACCCATCAAAAGACTACATTAAACAGAAGGAAGAAGATATAATGCTACCTGTGAGGTGGATGTCTCCGGAAAGCTTAGGAGATGGCATATTCTCTGAGAAAACTGATGTGGTAAATTCTAATTGGTACTGTACCTGTGAGTGTATTATGGTCAATAGTGGAATATTTGAACAAAGAACACATTTGGAAAAGTTTTCCTTTAAACAGCCACAGTCCCTACCCCTTAACTCAGTGTAGCTAATTTTCATTTTTATTACCTTTCATCAATCATTCTAATATATAATATGTGACCCTGAAAAGGTACATAGCTCATTTCCCCCGCTATCATAGGAACCATATATAATATATACACACCAGATACTGAATGAGATTTAGGCCAACTGCAGTGTGTTCAAAATAACAGAAAAAATTGCAGTAATTTCTATTCTAGATTGCCCAGAAAAATATTCGTTCACTTTTGCTAGTACTGATATTTTCATTCTCTTAGGCTTTAAACCTGAGATATTGCTCCACTGGACCATATTAGTGCTAACAACTTGAGATAGAAAAATAGAGAAACATGTGCTTGCTTGTTAAGAAAGAAGTAGACGACCTGCACTTGTTAGAAATGACCAGTAGGTGGTCAGCACATATTACTGCACTAAAAAAGGAAAACAAACATTAGTAGTGCTGCAGATGTCTGCAAGAGCTTAGTCCCTTACCTAAACATTGGTCGGTCCATCTGGCAGACTATAAACTCTTATCCTTGCTCATTGTGGTACTATGATCTGAAATGGGCTAATGACTGGCTGTTATTTTGTGCACTACAACTGGGTGCCTGTGCTCATTGATATGAAATTACCATCACAGGTGTACCACCCTCCCATTCTATCTTAAATTTTCCCTACATAAAATGCTGCCGTTGCACACTGTTGCATGTAAAAAAATAAAAAATCTTTACGTATGAAATGTTGGGTGTGTTGCAAGATAGTCCGGTGCCATTAGAGAAGTACCTGGAATAAATTTGTATCAAGCTGGATTTTTGACTGCAAGTAGCTAAAAGTGTCATTTAAAACCATATCAAAAGTACAGAAAAATCCAAGGATAGTGTTTTTCGCAATTTTGATTTTTTTGGAACACCCCATTTTCCCCCAAGGCAAAACACAACTATTAGTGACAGAAACTTGATTATTGCCCCTACCCCTACATTTTCACCTGCCAAGTACTTTCTTTAGCACTTTAAGCTCCTACAAGAATGATTTCATTGATTGTTTTCTCTATGGGTTCTCTATGGGTCAAAAATGGTCCAAAAAATTATTTTTTTCCCGCTGATGGGTATAATGAGATCCATAAACTAAATGCAGCCTTCAGGTGACCCTTCCTACAACTTCAAGAATTTCACGCAAGTTGCCAGGGATAATGCTGACAAGAACATAAGGACTACAACTGGGCATGGAACATTTCACTCCCTCGGTGGTATAGCGGTTGTTACACCTAAGAGTTGCCCTGAAGAGGAAGTGATTAAAAGATCTACAAATATTCCATCCTTAGAAGAGCAGGGAAGATTTGGATCCATCAATACTATGGATTACAAGAAGCCACCCAAACCAGCCCTCTCCTTTACGGTGTTTTCTCCTCTGCAGTTAACCAACTCTTCCCCTTCTACTCTTAGGATGGCTAAGACACTGGACTGTCTCTGGAGGGTTACCTTCAGCAGGGAGGTCTCCCCAACACCCTTCTACAATGGCTTCATGGCAGAGCGCAGTTTGTGGAGGCAACTATGAGCAGTCCCTATTGTTATATATATATTGCCTTTTATTGAGGAGAATCCCACAGATCCTACGCACTCTCTACACTGCACTCCACTTCACACAGCAGCAGTGCAAGGATAATAATCTGAAGTGCTGCCCTGTCATATTTGATCAGCCGCCATACATGAAGGCAACGGAGCCAAGCCAGATGAGCTGAATTCTCTTTTCACCAAGCTAGGGTTTTTTCACACAGTCATATCATTCAGCGTGCAATGGGCAATATCATGGCTGGATCTGGGTTGGAGGAGCTGTGGGAGACTGTGTATGCTCCTAACACTGTAGTACATATGCTGACTGGGCATGATCACTCAGAGCTCACATCCTCACCTCTGCTGCTATAAGGAAGCATATACTGGAGCATGCTTCTGAAGCTGAGGGTATAGGTATAGAGGAGCTGATGAAGACAGTGCAGGACATATTGGAAGGACATGTTGAAGGTGAGAATTGTTTCAAGTCTCGCTGCTGTAAATGTTCATCTTAGGATGTATCATAACACATGCATTACTAAATTTTAGGGATGGCTGTGCACAATACAGCACATGTGAGGAATATGGTGGATAAGCTCAGCAATCTCACTGAAGTTGAAGTTAAGACCACTGACAGCAGAACTCTCAAGCTCTGGAAATCCTACTTGTACCAGACCTACCTACTGCGCATGTTCAATTTTGCTGAAAGAGCAGGTGATTTTGATTTGCACCTATTCTTCCTGAAGAGGATGATACTTTACTTCCATGCTGCTGGGCATTTAGCATATGACTGCTCCCCAGAGGGAGTTCCTCATGTTTATCCATGCTCTTAGTGGATGTGACACTACTTTTGCACCCTATAGCAGAGGCAAGACAACTGCTTGGAATTTGGTCAAGAAACTGAAGCCTACAGAATTGCATGAGCTTGAGGTCTTTATTAGGGAAGGAAGCACTCACAAAGAAATTGAACAAGCTGGGGAGCGCTTCCTCCTGAGGCTTTACGACAACTGCAGTGAATCTACTCTGAACAGAGAAAGATTCCTTCGCTACTACAAGATTATCCACAACTCAAAGCTATCTAGTTGTTTCAAAATGGAGTCTCTTCCCCCTTGGCAGCGAAGCAGCACTCATATAGACACCGTGCAACAGTGTATGGGAAGGGAACTGGAACCTACTGAATGGGGGTGGATGAAGGAGAATGGGATTCTGCAGCCATGACAGAGCAGGCTGCAGCACCAGATAAGCTGCTAAAGTTGATATCCTGTGGCTGCAAAACAGGATGCAGCCACAGCAGTAGGTTAGGAATGAAATGCAGCCTCACGTGTCCATCTGTGTCGGGCAGACTTGCACTAACATCGCTCAACAGCACACCGAGCAACAAGAGGAGGAAGACGAATAATTCCATTTTAATGTAATACTCTTTAACTCCAGCCTAACCCCTCCCCTCCCCACCAACACACAATGTCTTTGAATATTTTTTAAAGAAAAAACAACAAAAAACAAAATTGAACCAATATAATTCACAAAATCATGTTTGATCGAAAAAAGGTGTTCCAAAAAATTGAAATTGCGAAAAACACTATCCTTGGATTTTTCTGGACTTTTGATATATTTTTAAGGACACTTAGCTACCTATACAAAAAAATCCAGCTTGATACGAATTTGTTCCAGGTTATAAGTGGCATTTGAACTAATACTCCTCGACTAAGAGCAGAAACTTCTAAATTAAGGGTAACTGGCTCACTGGAAGTCAGAGACAGCTCAGATTTAGTTTTAGAGGTCGTTTAAATGTCGCTAGAAGCCATCATCAGAAGAAATGGTATGGCCCTTGCTTTTGTCAGCCTTTTGATACATTTACCTACATGTGCATGTTTTGCATTGCTGATGATATCTCATAGGGATGTGAACAGAAGTTTGTCCAAGTATGGGTTGGGGGCGGGAGAGTGGGTTTTTTCAAGCCTTTATTATGTTTGCACTACTCTTCTTTTATTTAGTGTGTGGCGGGCTAAATACCACAAAGGTTTTTTGTTGTTCAGGCAATTTGCAAGGAACTGCATCCATTGTCAAAAACACTTTATCAGTTATATGAGTCATCTGGAAATAAAGAGGCATATTATATGTCCTCTCTTATGATTCCTGTTAACAGGGTATGAAGAATTTATCTGCTATCAGAAGTTCTTAGTGCATTTAAACTTGTTCATGCACAAGAACACAGCTGCCTTCAAGAAGCTTCTCTTTGCGCTCAATAGTACACTTGAATCATCTAATTTCCACCAGGAAGACACCCATATCGAACTTGGAAACTGAGCAAGGAATAGTAATCCAAGTTAGTAGATGCAATGGAAACTTGTATATTCCAGAAACTTAAAATAATGAACATTTTGCTGGTATTTGCAGTTAGCAGTGCCTTTGTGAAATGTTCACTTCTAAATGATGAAAAGAAGGCTATATAATTAATCACCTATCAAACTGTAATGTTGCACAACATTTAAATATACCATTAAAGTGCCTGAAATTGATGTAGTGTAATTTAAGGAAATCCTAGACACTTTTAAAGAACAAAATCACAAGTAATGCTTCAACTGGGGTAGTTGAATTATTGTTGTAAGCTAATCTGCTGATTTATAGTTTGAGGTGTTTTGTTAGTTTATCTACATGCTCCATTTCTCAAAGATTTGCTTGCTAATTTGTTTTTAGCTTCCAAAAATCCCAGATGTTCAGCCAAGGAGGGGGGAATCCCAGGGTAGTCCCCACTCTGTATATATCCCTGTTTCACAAGCTATGCAATATTACGACATTACCAATTACATGTAATGACACTAGTTACATTAGAGCTCACACCACACCAGCAGTTTCCTAGCCAATGAAGCCTCAGATTTGGTCTCAGAGGCTGATTAAATTTTGCTACTAAACAGCCACATTGTTCTCCTATGTTTATACTGTGAGCTAGCCTCTGCTGGAGCTAGGAAAATAAATGCATGGAAGCCTTTATTATAGTTATAGTAATAAATAATAACAATAAAAATATATATAATATCAATTATACTTAAGTAAATCCTATGCTATAAAGCTGTTATTAGTTTTTTTAAAGAAAAGGACGGGAAAGAGCAACACTGTTGTTGTGCATGGCTTGGCCAAAACAATTAAAAAGGAAATACAACAGAACAGAAAGAGGAACTTTATTCTTGTGCCTAATATAGGCATACATATATTTTTGAGGGGGAGTGGGTTTATTTTATGATATAATTCTATAGCTATTTACTATTATACCAATAGGCTAATAATTGAGTTTTGTAACTGATCCACATTCCTGACTTCTGTAGATTGAGTCATGCGGAGTATTTTTCCACTTAGTTCAACCACTTCAACTAGAATAAATATGCTAAATATTTTTTCTATCATACATTTGGATATACATGTAGTGGGCATATGGTGTGACATGCTGGGAGGTCTTCAGTGGTGGTCAGATTCCCTATGGTGGTGTCAACCAAAAGCAACTGCTTATTGAGCTGCAGAGTGGCTACAGAATGGAGAAACCTCTCAATGCAGCATGCTTCAATGAGATGTAAGATCATAGTTAACTTGCTCCGGTGTGATAATTTATTAAGTGCAAGCATGAACATGTTGCTGGAGTCATTATTAGATGATATTCTCCATGGTACAGTGCAAACTCGCTGGGCTAATCCGAACTTGAATGGAGATTTAGCAATTGGATCCCTTATTAACAGCCCACCACACATACACTTCCAACTCAAACAGCTGTTTTTGGTGTGTATCAAAGTTTTGTGATGTGTACAAGTCAATTATATACTTCTATGGGCTTAAATTTTCAATACAGTGTACACCTTTTAAAACCCAGCTTGCAATATATTATACTAGCAAAGAAATGACTGCCCACCATTAGTTACAAGAAACTCTCTGACTATTAGTTACATGCATATATGTTGTGTTGTATAAATTAATACACGTAACAATTATACAGTTTGAGTAATCCAAACAAATTCACCAATCCAAACACCCCTAGATACATGTCTATTCAGATTCACAAGCCAATTAGTGTGGTTGCACTGAATGCATTATTTTCAGGTATAATCTGAAGAGATGAAATAAAAATGAAGAGCCTCTAACTGACACCTTCCGACCAAAGATTAGATGATTATATAGAGCCCTGGCTAAGTACATACATTAGCTAGTGTGTTTTGGACATTCTTGTCCATTTCCTCCTTCTCTTTGTTTTTATTTAATTATCATTTGGTAGGGAAAGGTAAAAGATTACAGATTAGCTAGCTAATTCACACACACACACCAAAAAAAAGTATTTTTCAGGGAGTGTGTACTTATATGGTGTCTTCTAAAGATACGCATGTGTGACCAAAATGTGCATGAATCAATGGTGGAAGAATTGTCTTAAATGCCCAAAAATATTTCTCTGCCAAACTGTGTGTATACTTAACGCAAACTAATCCTCAGTGTCCATTTAATAGGTATGAAGAAGTTGTACTGAAGTGCTGGAAGTATCAGCCTGAGAATAGACCTCATTTCTCAGATTTGGTTGTTCTGCTTGGATCACTCATGCAATCCATGGCTGGTTACATGAATTTCAGTGAAGTCATTGAAGAAGAGCTGAAGACTGTCACGAAACAAGTAGAGACTTCTGCATTATAAATATAAAGATAAACAATTTGTTTTAGTAAATCAAGTGTGAGTTTTTGATAGTTTATTCAAGTTCATATCAAGTATATAATTTAGCTTCAGTTAACTTTATCGAATAATGGATGTTTCTATATCTACTATAAAGTTCCATCTAGGAGTGGACAATGTTTTTTTGAACTTTTAATATCTTATTGAAATCTGATAAACTTGCTATACAGTTACAATTCTATGGGCCAATTTCCACTATTAATGCTAGTAGAGCTCACATCACAAAATCAAGAACTTTCAAACTGGATAAACCTCATTCCCCCCCTGGAGTCGGTCACACATTGACTACAACTTGCAAAGTAATAATTATGATATTGTTGTCTCCATTCCACTGTTGATTAAAATTCCACTGTTGATTAAAATCACTTGTAATTTGTACAAAAATATTACATGTTCCAGGATGAACAATGAAAAGTTGTGACTTACAACTAATTACTTAATAGGTTTCATATCAGCTTGAAATTTTTGGTAGAACCCACCAATTTATTAGCCTTCCTTTGATAAAGGAATAACACAAAAGAGCAGGAATTAACTAGTTGTCCTTTCTTTGCTGGACAGTTATAATGTGGGAGCTTCTTCCTGACTGCTTGAGCACATCTCACATACACGAACAAAATAACAAAAAGAATTATAATTAAATGGGATTCATCAATACAGTTTAAAAAAATACCGAGGAAATACCCAGAGTATCAACTTTAGACATCCAGAATTTGTAATTTACAATAAATACCATGGAAATACGTAGCCAGAGATGGTTCAATATATTACACTTTGGTTATCCAGATTTTTTTTAGCTTTGTCAGATGGAGGAAGCAAATTAACTCTTAGACCCCGAGCGGCCGGTTTTTCGGCCGATACCTAGAGTGGTATATACCCGAGCGGCCGGTTTTTCGGCTTTTTTTCCTTTTTTTCCCTTTTTTTTTCTCCATTTTTTTTTTGGCATTATAATCAACTTTAAACTTTTTAGTAATTTTTCCCCCCAGGACCACAGGGTGGCAGGCACACACATATTAGGGAGCATAGGGTTCTAAGGGTTAAAGTGGTATAAAAATCTTTAACAGGTCATCCCAAAAAATAATATTCAGATATTATGCTTTTGGCAACTAAATCTAATTCCCACCGTCAAGTTTGCATTATAATTCTTCAGCATGGATTTAGGAGCAGCTTTATGTTCCATTTGCATGAACTTAAGGTATTGTACATTTTATCTTCATGTGAGGTGGTTAAGAGGATAGAGCAATTAACAAAGTAGATGGAGCGTAACACAAAATTAACAATTTTGGCCCAAATTTAGATTTTGGCATAATTCTAGATATTATTCCGCAACTAGACCTTGTCTAAGCCATGGAGAAGTTATATGAGATATTTGTGTTAAGTTCTGATATAACTTTTCCATTGCTTAGACAGGGTCTAGTTGCTGGAATCATATATAGAATTATGCCAAGATCTATGTTTGTGCCAAAATTGTTAATTTTGTGGTATGCTCCATCTACTTTATTAATTGCTCTATCATAGATTTTACCAAAACATTCAGTCATATAGTGAAACTAAAAGTCAAATGAAATGAAGCAATCAGCCGTGCAGCATCAGTGCTGCATCAAAAGGGATCCCTGGCCTGTAAATGATAAATCAGGTATAAACTAATATGGCCAAAGTTAATGGTGTTCAGTAATGATGTGAGGAAGAATGATCTAACAAAGAGCATGAGTATTATCCCAGTTAATATGGTCTGAAGTATATTATTGTACAGACCAGAAAGGCTCCCCAGTTTGGTGATAGAGTTCTTTTGATGGACATGCAAGCTAAAAGTAATGATACCACAGGATAAATATGGCTATCTGCTTGGTCTGTCTCATTACAGCTCCCCATTCCTCTAGACTGGTTTCAGTTTCGAGGACAAGCTGTTCACCAGTAACAAAATTGGTAACCTGGTGCTTGACATTTGTCAGATAATGCCAACTCTATATCATTGAAGATAATATTATGTTTGATAATAGGTTCTGCAGTTTTAGTAAACTCAGCAACAAACTAAAGGAATGATATTATATTGTGGGCACTCCAAGTAGAAATGGAAAAAAATATACACTTCACAATTTTTCACTAACAACTCAAAGTTTACCTATGGTTATGATTAATGTTTCCCAGGAAGGATGAAAAACTTTCTGCACAATGTTTCCATTCTTTTTGGAATTGTTGATCACAGAGATAGAGCTGGACACCTGCATATATATGCTCAATGAAACTATTGGTCCAAAAAAACTGACCATACCTTGTCCTATCTATTCCACTACATCAAGTCATCAGTGACAGTTCCGTACTGGATTCAGAGAGTTCATATTTTTATGGACAATGCTGGGTGCACAAATAAAAACCCAATATTTAATGGCAGCAATATTCGAAATTACTCAACAAAACATCCTTGCCTATTGTAGGATATCATTTATGGTGGCTGGACACACCAAATTTGACCCTGACCGACTCTTGGCAGCTCAGGATTTTTACTCAGCTGATATCTTCAATGAATGTGAACTTGTGACTGTGATGCAATGCCATCTAGTGTTGTACTTGACAGTGGCTGTGTTGGGCGCTATTGGAGAAACTCTGCTACCAAGAAATAGCGCAGTTTACCTGGCATCAGAGAAATGCATGACTTCTTGACATTGCACAATCATGGTGTTAATGCTATCATGAAAGTGCGAGCAAAGTGCTACAGTGGCATCCTGACTGATACACCTATGAAGGGGTGACAGTTGCCATTTTTAATTTTTTTTTTTAACCTGTAGTTACAACTTTAGAGCTCAGTAGATTCTGCAAACTTCATGGTATGGACTTGATATATAGCTCAAAAGATAGATCTCTCTGTGTGCTCTTTTGATATACTAAAGTATGTTTCATAGGTATAACTATAGGCAAGTTACTAGACCCTAAAGCGGAGGGACCTCAAAAACCTGCATCCCAAAATCACCACTCCGAGTTGCGAATTGCCAAAAAATTGACGAGTAAGCTCTAGACTCTAAGCATAACAATGACCATTTGAAATAGGCATTAAAAATTTATTACCTGGTCGGGTGGAAAATTGAAAGCGTTGATTTGTGCAACGCCTTCAATTTTCCACCCGCGCGCTTGACCAGGTAATAAATTTTTAACGAACGGTCATTGATGCTAGAGCTTCCTCTAGCCACTCGTAACCATTTTCAATTTTTTCCAACTCAGAGTGGTTTTGGCCGCCGATTTTGGGGTGCAGGTTTTTGAGGTCCCTCCGCTTTAGGGTCTAGTAAACTTGCCTATAGTTATACCTATGAAACATATTTTAGTATCAAAAGAGAGCACACAGAGAGACCTATCTTTTGAGTTATATATGCAAGTCCATACCATGAAGTTTTCAGAATGTATGGAGCTCTAAAGTTGTAACCACAGGTTAAAAAAAAATTAATTTGTCCACCGTTCCCCTGAAGATTGCCAAATCCTTTCAACCAAAGACTAGTGTTCTCCCAACTATAAATGACACTTATTATGCCAAAGGATCAGTGAAAGCCTTATCCGAAAGCAAACAGGCTCATCTGAATCAAATGTGTAGTAGTTTCATCCTAGAAAATCGTTGGCATGAACTGGCAAAATAGTTTACTGTGTATTATTTCCATCAACTCAGTCAATTACACTTACACATCACTTAAACATCCATAAAATTATGAAAGTTCAATATTTCTCTTTGAAAATTTGCAAATATATTTTTACGACAATTTGAACCAATAATAACATTTTTAGGAGGGTGTATATTTTCTTCCATTTCTACTAGAGATGCCCACTATTTCCAAAGTAGATGACTTGATTTAATGCAAAGAAACATTTCTGTGCCTCAAAAGGTGAGTCTTGCCCTGGAACTCTATATTCAACGCAATTTTTGCATGTACTAGATTGTACTTAAATATCTCAGAAAGTACCATGATGTCATCAAAATAATACTTCCACCCAATTCTAACCAGAACAGCTTGTATTATCCTCTGAAATGTGGTCCTAGCATTACATATCTAAAAGGCATGTAAACGAAACCATCAACCCACTCTGGTGCATGGTCCATTTTGATTTGGCAGAATCTGGCTGCTAAGTGAAGTGCTATAAAATAATGACTCTTCCCAAGTCATGCATAGGGCAGAGGATATGTATCATTCTTTGTTACAGCATTGACCTTCAGTAAAGCACACAAATCTGCAAAATCCAGCAGGACTAGTAGACTTGCCCATGCTTTATATTGAGAGTGGAACAATCCCACTCTTTCGTATCCTTGATGAGGATCTATCATCTAGATGGAATGCAATGTCTGGTTTTCTTGATTAGGAGGTTGGTTTCCTGTGTCCACCTGTGGTGAACAAGAGATGTGAGACCTCAGTGAAAATACATTATCTGACTCAGATGATGTGTTTTCACTGAGCTCAAGCATTAGCTCTATTATCATACTAGCCAGTTCATTTATAGCATTTATAGTGTAGGCTTCACCTATTTGTCAATGCAACAGCTGAGAACATAGCCCATGAACTTCGGTGCAGCCGTTGTCCAGGATCAGGAATGCTATGTGTTACATTGCCTAAACCTGTATCACAATATCATAGTGATACTTCCTACAATCTCACTGCTATTTTTTTTTCTATCAAAGCCTATCCAGAGTGTGACTCTCCACTATGCAAAGGAAAGAAAAAGATATTGGAGAGGGTGCCCTGAGGATCCTAAAACCTGGTAGCAAGGAAATTACAGTTATCATGGTAAATGTGGTGGCTAACAATGACTACAATGCTTAGTGCTACTAAAGTGCTACTAATTTTACTTTGCTGCATGATGTAAATCAATGGCTAGAGGTAGGAGCAGCAAAAATTAATTTTGTGAATAGCCAAATCAGTCCAGAAGTTGATGCCAGCATCTACCAATTCATCAAACAATTAAAGCTGACCAATTATAAGCGGGCATAAAGATCCTTTAGAGACCATTATTCAATGTTCCCACCCACTCGGGAAAAAAGTTTGAGTTCTCTGGGCATTATATCATAAAAACAATTCAA
>JAQNBH010000010.1:4266750-4396426 GCA_028752905.1 Cladorhizidae sp. MBARI D1340-BT2
GAATCTGCAATGATACAATTCTTGGATACTTTAATCATAATTCAAGCATAACGATCACATTGATAAGCACAGAGCAGTCTAATGTATTGAGGCTTCAGTTATGCTTAGATAAGGATAATGTCTAGAGCAATACAATTCCAAATTTTGTCCAATGCTATGCGTATTTCTAACAGGACTTCAGTTTGAAATATATTTTGGCTCAAAATGAATAACCCTTCACCCTTGAATAAGCCACATACACTTAATTAAAATCTACATGGAACATGCAGACACTGGTATTATGAAACACAAATAGCATAATATTATATACACTCTAGTAATATGTGAAAATAGTGGCGAAAGAATTAAATTGAGCTAGAATTGAATGAATTTCCTTTAAAAAAAGTGACACTTGTGTACAGATGGCTTTGGTGATCTGCAAAACTGGGCAGTGAGCATGCAGCTAGTGATAAGAACAACTTTCTCAGTAAGACTGCTAAACTTCTCATTTGAAGAGAGAGAGAGAAATTATAGGTGGCACCACAAGCCTGTAGAATACTAACCGGTATGTGAATGCCCTAAAATAAAGCATGTATAAAGCTGGGGGATAAATTTTCATATGGTATATAGGTAAAGAAAATTATATTTTTCCATCACAAAAAATCTATGCAATGGTTTAAAAGATCTCTAAAGATATCTGGTAAAAAATTGTCAAATATAATCTAAAATTTTCCAAAATATCCTTGGCCACCATCATTGGCAGAAAAAAAATCATTCAATTCTTTTACATGATTAATGGAGTTTTGTGAATGTGTATTTAGCTGAGTGGTCAAATGGTTACATATATCTTTGTTCTTTTTCAATGGAATGATTGTATAGCAGTTATAGCCTAACATAATGAATACATTCAATTCGTTATGCATCCTTCTACTTTCCCAATGGCCTCACATTTCCTAGTTTTAGGGCTTGATCAACTTGTGAAATCAGGATGGTTGAACACATCTGAAGACAGGCTTCACTTGACCAAACCTTCTTTTGAGAAACTGAAGCCAAGCTGGCTGGTTAGGTTTATCCCTCAAACACTATACGATGACATCATTGGCATACTAGGTATATTTCTGTCTAGTACTCACTGACCATTTTTGTCTTACACAAGATATTGATTTATTGGAATTTAAGTGTGCCTTATTTAAATAATTACTTTTATTGTGCTTTAGCTGTGAGGGTCTACTGGACTGCGGTAAGAAACTAGCCTAAATTTCGGCTATTTATCTAAGAAGAGGCTTAGATGCTCTTTAGTAAGGTAATTCTGTATACAGTATTAAGCTTCTACTAGTTTATCTTTTGGATTTGAATATGCCATGTAACTAATGAAAGTGAGTTATTCCCCACTCCAAATGAGTGGGGCTAAATTTAAGTCCAACCATTGCAAGAGCAACAAGAGTGCTTCCCCCATACTGCTTGTCATACTTGAATGGTGTCTTCCTGGCATTGACATATGTTCCCTCTCCTTGTTAAAGCTTACTCAATAATAACTCCTTTCAATGGGTGGGTGGCTCATATCCTCCCGCCTGTTCTGTTTTCTAAGCAGTCTCTGTGTTTCTGAACTAGTGTCATAGTTCCACCCACAGATACTTATAAAGTCATCTGCTGCTTCCCACTCCTTCCCTGACTGTCTTTGGCTTTTGGTCTCTGACATTTATGGCCAGTTGCCTGGGCATTCCGTTCAATAACAATTCCAGAACAATCAACCCCCCTATGCTCGGGCAGTCTGCAATCCACTTTCTCGCAATTGACTTTCCTCGGTCTCCTGCCGTCACCCACGTCTATTCTGACTGTCTCTTAAGTTGGTCTAACTTTGTTGTGTAGGTCATCTGAGTAACCTGGAAGTGGTTAAAGATTCATCACAGTGTCATAGTCAAGTCACTCACTCTCCTCCAATTTAATGTAGACTTGGTTGGGGTGGGGGTCTAACAGTACCCAGTAGGTAGACATATTGTGCCTAAAAATATGAGAAGTAAGGCTCTACCTCCTCTCCTGGTGCCATCTTATGAAACCTTTCCACCTTCTCTTGGTGTCCGGAGTCTATATATTCCCTGCAAGGGCTCTGTTATCTCACTTGATCGACTCCATGTCATTCCTCCAGTTCTCAGCAATAGCTCTTCCCAACATTTTGCTTGCAGTTTCAACTATTCTCGATGCTCCCTCTCTCTGCGTTCGGCCTCTTCCTTGTGCCATCTTTCTCTACGTTCATTATTTTCTCTACATTCTCAATCTCTCTGTTGCATCTCACCTCTCCATTCCTTGTCTCCCTGTTCTTTCATCTGGAGGATCAGGTTCATAACCTCAGTTGTCATTACCACATCTCCTTGGTCCGCAGCTTCCTCAAGTTGGGATGTCTGTCTTGTCTGTCGTTTCGAAGCCATTCTATCACCGAGCACTTTTACATAAGGAAGCCTTGATGCAATTCAACAGTTCACACAATCAACCTTGTAATCAATAATATAAGTAGCTTAGATAAGCAATTGGCTAGTAGTTCGGATCTGTAGCTAGTATAAACACATGCTATCCCACCGCTGCCACTAGTTGTCCAAGGGCACTCCGCTCAAATGCCCTCAGAACTATCTCTCGCAAGCGGTACTTAATACGCTGCCACCAAGTAGCGCACTCACTACCAATAATTATGCTCCTCAATACAAGCTCATAATAAATCACACACTTCACAACTCCAGCACAAGGACTGACTGACTGACTGACCCAGCCTGTAATCACTGCTGCTCTTAAGTAAGCTGGCAGACCAGTTTGGGCCTTACCATATATGGTCAGAACACAGGTGTAACACCATAAACATGACCAATCACAACTGCCTAACTAACACACATACAAATGTTCTGTATATTTAATCATTAAACATTACGTTAATTTATGCATTCCATTGAGTCTCTCGTTGCTCATTAATAGTTCATGCCTCCTTGTTCTCTGTTCCTTGCAGGACCACAGAGTTGCCCGGTGACAAAGAACTTTTAGCTTTGTGCAGTTCAAACTTACCTGGATAAAATAATAAAAATGAAGTAGTTGTATATTATACTGTTTATCCATATACGTATAACATATATATAATATATACTGTTAGCCTTATAAATAATATTATATACTGTTATATATATATATCCTATTCAGCCATTTATATACAACATATATATATATATATACTTTTCAGCCAAAAATGTTGCCGGTGAAAACATTAGAGTATTCCCACATTAACAGTATAAAAACTTGGCAAGGGTGGGCATGGTGTACGGTGGTAATGTTAAGCACAACTGTGGACAGTTTTAAATTTGATAGAAATGTGAAAGACAACCATAATCGTCCACCAATTGACCTTGGATTTGACCTTTCAAAACTTAATGAGTTATATATACTCTGGTAAAAATATAACACGTCTACCAAATTTAGTTAAAGATCCACAAACTGATTTTTGTACTAACCTTTCACCATTGACCTTGACATTTGATCCTGATCACATATTTAATTAGTAAAGATTTTTCATGTAGTTACAATTTATGATGACTTTGAACTTTGAAAATTTACACAATTGTTCTTTGGTTCATATTTCATCTGCTTCAAGTTGAATGTTTCCATATACAACACTCAGTTCAAGTGATACCGATAAAAAGTTGATTTCTAAAATTAAGTTAACCATATACTTTGACAATGACCTTTCAAAATTTACCTTAATACATACTCAATATTCCTACCCAATTTAGTTTAAAAAAATAGGTTTAGCCCTTTTCAGTAATTTTGCTAATATTGAGACAAACACATAAAACAATGCAGAAACAGAAAAGAATAAAAACAGTACCTGCCATGCATCGCTATTGGTAAGGTAACAAATGCATCAGAGCTGGTTATTTCTGAGCCTAATATTCCAAGAAGAAAGTGAGGATGTTCTAATTTGAAGCATAAGGTAATGGTTGTGTAGTCCACACTTCTGGCTGCATGTCAAGCATAAGGTAATGGTTGTGTAGTCCACGTAATGGTTGTGTAGTCCACACTTCTGGCTGCATGGCAAGCATAAGATAATGGTTGTTTAGTCCACACTCCTGGCTACATGTCAAGCATAAGGTAATGGTTGTGTAGTCCACACTTCTGGCTGCATGTCAAGCATAAGGTAATGGTTGTGTAGTCCACACTTCTGGCTACATGTCAAGCATAAGGTAATGGTTGTGTAGTCCACACTTCTGGCTACATGTCAAGCATAAGGTAATGGTTGTGTAGTCCACACTTCTAGCTGCATGTCAAGCATAAGGTAATGGTTGTGTAGTCCACGCTCCTGGCTGCATGTCAAGCATAAGGTAATGGTTGTGTAGTCCACACTTCTGGCTGCATGTCAAGCATAAGGTAATGGTTGTGTAGTCCACACTTCTGGCTACATGTTAAGTTATCCTATTGACCACCAACATTACATGTGGTGTTTTTATAACAAATATATTTATACTTTCAATTATTTTAAGAGTAAAGTTTTCACTGTTCACATGATTAGTATGCTTGTACAATAAGCTAGTGTTTGATATAACATTCATCTCCATTGAAGTAAGAGAACAAAAGTTACCTCATATCTACAACAAAACTTATAGCAAAGAAATCCATCTCGGGGACTTATTTTCTTAAAGAGTGCAGGGATTTAAAGTAATTCCAGTTAAGCCCATTGTGCCTGTGCAACTTTCCTCCAAAGGAGGGCTTCACAAATCACAAACAACTGGAATTGAAATTATCAACTTCTTTATTATGCCTGTCAAAACAGAAGTAAAGTTTAAGGAGCATCTACTGGGAATGTGCTGGTAAAAACCACAATGTTTAGCACACACCATTCATTAAAAAAAATCTGAATGATATCTGTGTTTGCGTATAGTAGTCAATTGGTTAAGAGTTAATTTCACAGAAACAGTTTTACTATATCATTAAAAAAGTATTAAAAATCCTTACCTTTAAATTGAGACACCAATTCAGGAGATATACTAAATATAAGGTCAAAAGATTAGTATATACATAAATATTAAAGGTACTCTCGCCAGTTCCCAAGACAAAATCAACATGCATAAGCAGTTTTATAGCATACACTTAAATATGGAAGTGGAAAGTATTCAATACTGCTGATCCAAAGCAAGAACAACAATCTCTTCACTATAAAGCTGTAGCTTTTATACATGAAATTATGAATCAATATTCATGATTGTATCTATTCCATTGGCTGAACACCATAGCCCACTAGCTAGAACAACTACCCAAGCTGTTCAACATAATTATGCACTATTAGTATAATGGAGCATTTACTCAAGATAGAGAATTTTGATCTTGTAAGTGATTGAGCCCTTCTAACCAACTGGTCAAGACACCGGTACTAAATCAACCAATTACAACACATATTTTGAATATCTTATAATAATAATTCCTATATGTATATTAATAAAAATGAGCCATATTAGTAGCATACATAGTTAGCTGTACACTGGCAAAACTTACTTTGATGCTCTTGTACGTTTTCTCTTCCTGGACACCCATAGTGTCATGATGATAATAATAGAAGAAATAATGGAAAAAAATGCTGCAACAACTCCAACTGTTGATCCAAATATAATGTCATTGTTGTTACCAGCAACAGTTGTAGTCTTTCCTGGTGTCAATGCTACAATTATTACAACATTCTCAATAACCCTCAGTTTATAACATTACAATAACCTTTTCAATATATTCAACTTGAAATTGTATTCACTTGACATTTCGACTAGACACTCTAGCTTTCATCAGGAATAATGATGAAGGCTAGTCGAAATGTCGAGAGAATATAATTTCAAGTTAATTATTGAGAAGGTTATTGTAATATTATAATATTTTCAGATGAAAGTTTTTACAACAAAAAAACAACAACATTAACTGGGCTAATTATTACACCAATATATTGCAGAAAATTAAATTGTCTCGCAAAACTGGTTTACAGGACTGAATTATTTATGTTTATGCCAGTTATTACTTAGAATTTTCTTTAGTTTCATGATGAGTTTCTTGCTGCTCTTTGCAGATATTTCTAAACCTTTCCCCAAATATTCTAACAGCTGCTTCTTCATGGAGAACACCTTTTCTGTAGCCTATGAGTTCCAAAAGCAACTCTCAATGATTGTAACTGACTTATGGAAGGGAGTAACAGTGTGTCTTGCCGTGATTGCAGAGTGTCCTGGTTAGTTAACAAGATATAATTATAGCACTATCTTCTGAACATAGTATTTCTGGTATGTTTGAGAATATTTTTTGCCTGGTCATGATTAACCATATTTGAGAATAATGTCTGATGTACATTTTTATAATTTTGTCTGCTTTTTTATATTGTTTGTGTGTGCATGTGTTTTAGGAGTTTGAATTAAAATTAGCATATTTTTTTTGACTAAACACACATATGCAAACTGCATTTTAGAATAAAGATAAGTTAGCAATTTGACATTTTTTGTTTGCTATTTATTTTTGTTTGCTATTTTCAAAGAAAATGCTTACAAGTTCACCTTACCCATTTCACACCTGTTTTGGCTAATATACATGTACATACATTCACACACACACACACACATACTCACACACACACACAAACATAAATACACACACAAACATAATGACTTATAGTAAACATCATAAGTTAACTTAAGTCTCCAGAGGACTCACTTTCAGTGGTAACTTCAAGACTCATGCCTGCTGTGATCTCTGAAGCATATTTGCCTACAGCCTGGATGCAATACTTAGTGAAAAACATCAACTGAGATATGTTGAAGGTATAGCTGGAGGGAAAGTCCTCAACAGTGACAAAGTCATCATCCACCAGCAGTATGATGGAACAAGAGCAAGTCCCATCAGGATTAATATTAGCTCTACTGAACTCACATGCCTAAGGGAGTTAGGAGGATGGAAATAAAGAGAATTGAGGGTGGTGAGTGTAGGACGAAATATGAGAGAAGGTAGGTGCAAGGAGGGGATAGGTGAGAATTGGAAAGGGAGAACAGGGGAGAAAGGGAAGGAGGAAGGTTGGTGAGAGGTTAGAGGTGTAGGAAGGAAAGAGTAAAAGGGGAGAGGAGGTGCATAGAGGGAGAAGAATGCATTTATGAGAGAGCTATGAATATAGACAATGTCCACTGTATGCTTATCAAGAAATGAGAATACATTTTTAAGTCTGTAAATTACTATTATCAGCTTCCCTGTTCATATTGTGGGACTTACTGTATATATGACAGTCCCAAGTACAAATCCATTTTTTAGAAAATGTGATATGACTGAATATATTGATAAGACACTCTTGCCATCAGAAGTAGCACCGAAAGGAATGGATTTAGAGAGGCACTGGTACTTATACGACAAGGTAGTATACGACAAGGTAGTAATGAAGGTGAGAAAATTTACTACACGAAAGCGAAGTTAGCAATTGCCGGAATATGGATTTCCAATTTTGAGGGAGGAAGACTTGAAGACAGGAGATAGAAGAAACTGTTAGTGAAGGAAGCATTAGCCTAGCACCAGAGTATAAGTGATTCAATCAAGTTTGTGGAGTGGACTTTCCTTGATGCAAAGTAATCACTTTTAATTGCCCCAGCTTAAAACCAATCAAACATAATTTTTTGTAATATTTTGATGTAATTATTGGTTAATTCTTAGTGGATTAGTAGTTTTATTTGTACTAGTACTGTTAAGTTATATATATAAATGTACATTATAAGAGTAAGTTTGTAAGTTTATTAATTAATCAATTAATTTCCTCCCCTTCACACTGCAGATTAGATGTGTCTTCACAGTATATCTCTCTAAATATTTGGCATTAGGAAGATTGCAACCTTCTTCGTATATTTTCTGTGATAATTCTCCCAGTCTCTTAAAAATTCTTTGATACTCTCCTAGGATACTCCATGTCTTCTTGCAGGTTTTCATCCCGATTTTGCACCTTGTCAATTGAGGGTTCATGACTTTCAGAATAAAGAATGCAAGCAATGCTTCTGGGCTGAAGATATAGATACTAGACCTTTTAAATAGAAAAATAATAGATGAAGTAACCTAGTGCCTTATAAAGCAGAGGAGAAATCTGGTACTTAGTAAGAACACTTCCAGGGTTTGAGTGGATATACAATTGGCAAACTTCTTGCCAATTCGGTGTTGTTTAAATGAACTGGCATCCAAGTGTTAACTTCCATAGGTGTGTGTGAAAGGTGGAGGAAGGCTAAATAATTTGATCTCTATGTCTTTAGATATCAGTTTATATCTGTTTCGTAATGGAAACTATGACCATCTAATACAAGAAGAAGAGGGCACCCCCTCAACAATAAAATGCTCAATAAGTTAGGATCGAAATAATTATTTTGTGTTTTCACTGATATGCTAAGGCTAAAAGTAGTGTCTGTGTTGAGGACTCCTCCTCAGGTTGACAATATAAGTTTAAAGAATTATTTCAAGCTCATACAAAACAGCCACGACTACAACAACTCGACTCAACTCAACTCAACTCAACTCAACTGTCTCAGCTGGGGTTCTTAATTAAACTCCCAGCTGGACTATCACGAGACCTAACCACACAATTAACACTTCATTAGTTATTGCATATGCTTGTGCCTGCACTCTGTTCAGTCTAATTAAGCATACACACATTATCTCCTATAAGTCCACTTGCTTATTTACTGTTGTTGTTAGGGATGTTCATCGGGATTCCGCTGGGGATCCCTAACACTCCCCCCCAACCCCTCCTGCAGTGTAGTTGGGACTTCCATATCCGGCCATGCTTGTCTGGACAGTCCATCTGCATTGCCATTCTGTGTCTCTGGCCGGTGATGAACGTGGAAGTGGTACGGCTGCAGTTGTAGAGCCCATCTGGCCTATCGGCCTCCCGCGTCCTTCATCTTGTGCAGAAACTGTAGACAACTGTGGTCCGTCACGATTGTAAATCTCACTCCCGTGAGATAGACGGAGAAGTGTTTGATGCCATCCACAATTGCCAAACACTCCTTTTCCACCGCCGCGTAGTTATTTTCCCTTGGCTTTAGCTTGCGGGAGAAGAATGCCACGGGGCGGTCTCCATCACTGTCGTTCATCTGGCTCAGGACCGCGCCAATCCCCACATCAGAGGCATCTGTGTGGAGGATGAACTCCTTGCTGTAGTCTGGTCCTTGCAGCACTGGGTCTGATGAGAGTGCCTTCTTAAGGTTGTCGAACGCCTCCTGGTGGGTTTGCAGCCATACCACCTTGTCTGGACATTCATTCTTTGTCAAATCTGTGAGGGGTGCTGCTATCTTTGAGTAGTCTGGCACAAATCTTCGGTAGTAGCCAGCTAGACCGATAAATGCCCTCACATCTTTCTTCTTTATCGGAGTGTGAAAGTTTAACACTGCCGCAACCTTGGCCAGTCCTGGCTTGACCTTTCCTCTTCCCACTACATGGCCCAGGTAGTTGCACTCTGCCATCGCAAACTGGCACTTCGTCCGTTTCACCGTGAGTCCTGCTCGGCTCAGTCTGGCCAGTGCTTCTTCAACATGAGCCATGTGGTGGCTCCACGTAGTGCTGAAGACAACCACATCATCCATATAGACTGCCGTGTGCTCCGATGTATCTGCGAAGATTGTGGCCATCATTCTTTGGAAGGTGGAGGGAGTGTCCACCAGCCCAAACGGCATGACTTCGAACTGGTACTTGCCGAATGGGGTAATAAACGCTGTCTTCTCCTTTGAATCGTCTGCCACTGGGACCTGCCAATAGCCTTTTGTCAGGTCCAGAGTCGTTATAATTTATACTGAGCTCCTGCAAGACAATCAATGAGATCTTCCATTCTGGGTAAGGGAAACGGATCTGGAGTCGTCACCGCATTAAGTTTCCTGAAATCGATACAAAACCGGATCGTCCCATCTTTCTTGGGCACCAGATGGATCGGTGATGCCCAAGGGCTTCTGCTCTCCTTGATCAGACCTGCTCTGAGCATCTTTGCCACTTCATCCTTGGCCGGTTGTATTCTTGCATGGGCCAGCCTGTGTGGTGGAGAGCTGATTGGCCTGGCCTCTCCTGTATTGATCCTTATTTCAGCCATTTGTGTCCTCCCTGGCTGTTCACTGAATATTGCCTGGAACTTGGCAAGGAGAGCTTTTATCTCCTGCTCTTGACTAGTCATCAGGTGCTTTCCGATCACTGTTTCTTTCACTGTTGTGTTGTTGGACCAGTCGGGGCCTACTCCCTGCTCTTCTTTGGCTGCAAAAAGGCAAATGGCTGATGGGGAATTCCACTTCATGAATCTATTGATATGGTATTGTTGGACAGGATTTCTGAGGTGATCAGTCCGGACAAGGTAGGTGGTTTTGTTCACCTTCGCTGTAACGGGAAACGGTCCTTGCCAATTTGACAGTAACTTTTTGGACGAGGTGTGCAGCATCACTAGGACCAAGTCATCGACTTCAAAGGACCTCTCCACAGTTGTTTTGTCATACCTCTCCTTCATTGCTGCCTTTTTTTCACCCTCTGTTTCGTTGGCAATCTCCCAGGCCCCTTCCAACTTCCTGTACATTTCTGTTAAGTAGGTCACTACGTTTTCATCCTTTGCTACTGGCTCTTCCCATTCTTCACGTAGGACATCTAGGGGTCCACGGGGATTTCGGCCATAGACAAGCTCAAATGGTGAGTAACCAGTTGACTCATGTGGAAGCTCACGATAAGCGAAGAGTAGGTAGGGAATTGACTTGTCCCACTGTCCTTCAAACTTCTCCACATATTTGCGGAGGCCCTCCTTTAATGTCCGGTTATACCTTTCCACCATCCCATCTGTTTCTGGATGGTATGCCGATGTCTTGATGTGGTCGATGTGGAACATCGACATGAAGTTTTCCATCAGGCCACTACAGAAGTTGCTCCCCCCTGTCGGTAAGGATCTCTTCCGGAAATCCAACTCTGGCAAAGAATGGCAGTAGCGCCTCCGCCACGTCCTTGCTGGAAGTCTCTTTGAGCGGGAACGCCACAGGAAACCTCGTTCCGTAATCTACAATCGTTAATATGTACCGGTAGCCTTCCTCTGTCATTGGCAGTGGGTCCACCATGTCCATGGCAATTCTTTTGAAGGGTTGCGTTATGACAGGTAACGGCTCCAGGGGTGCTTTTCTCATGTGCCCTTGTGCCGTCTTCTGGCACGTCGGACATCTACGGCAGAGATCTGCTACCTCTGCTCTTATTCCCGGCCAGAAGAAACGTCGCATGATTCGGTCAGTTGTTCGATTCCTGCCGAAGTGACCGGCCCATGGAGAGATATGCGCCAGTCGTAGTGTCTTTTCACGATACTGTTGGGGAAGCACCAACTGTTCCACCTCATCTGTGTGTTTAGGTGGTGTCCATCGCCTGAACAGTAGTTTATTGTTCCAAAAGAACTGTGAGCCTTGCAGTTTTGCTTGTTTTCTCAGGACTTGGAGAGAGGGGTCATCCTGTTGGGCTTTTGAAAGTTGTGGTGCCCCTCCATCCAGTGGTCCAGGTTGGCTCCAGACCGCTGCGTATTTCCTGCAGTCCTCTCGCTTTTGCCTTCTGGTAGTGCGGTTTCTGATTCTGACCTGCTCGAAAAGGTCATCCTCAAGCTCAGGAAGGTCCTCCACCGAGTGATTTGCATCTGTTGTCGGGACCTCTGTAGCCGGCACGGTCTGACTGGTTGGTTCTGGTTGCTCTTCTTCTGATGGAGCATCTTCTGACGACAAGGAAGACTCAGCTGTCTCACTGTTGTTGCCGGGTGGTTCTTCATGTTCTGACCTGGGCGGAGAGTCAGCGTAGTTAATGTACTTTCTACACTTACGTCTTTTTGCCCTCCGTTTGGTCGTTCCTTCCCGTGCTTCATGCACTGCCCGTTCCATTAGGTCTTCGAAGTCGGGTACTTCGCGTCCCACTAAAGCTCCATATTCGAGGTCTGGGTTGACTGCCATCTTCACTCTCATTTTGGTGTCCCATATCTTCAAGTTCACAGTAGTGGTGGGGAAATTCGTCACTCCACCTTGATAACCTTTTATGTGGACCATGCCCTCATTGGTGAAGTCCTTTGGGACCAGCTCAGGATGCACCTGCGAGAGATCACATTGAGAGTCGAGTGGTATGACGTCCACCCTGTGGCCAGCAACATTCCCTGTGCAACAGTACGAAAAAACCTCAGATAACTTATTGTAACTTGCCATACATATTTTTTTCGGGCACTTTGCCGCTATGTGCCCATATTCTTGACAGTGGTAGCATCTGGGACCCTTGATCGAGTCGTAGTCAGGCTGTCTAGGCATCTTTCCTTCTGGCTTGGTGTCATCTGGTTTGCTATCCTCTTTGGGCTCCTGGTCCTGCTTGTATGAAGGAAGGTAGGATCCTCTAAATGGTTTCCGTCCCTGGTCTGGTCTCTGCCATGGCTTTCTTAGTTCCTCTTCCTTAGGTTGGCTTAGGATGAATGTGTCAGCCAGCCTCGCTGCTTCAATGGTTGAAGTTGGTTCTCTACTCCTGACAAATGCCTGGACCTTTGGCTTCATCAGAGAGAGTAGCTTTTCCAAGGTGCAGTGTTGTGCGAGTGCTTCTCGGGTGGTAGCCGCCTTGGTCCATCGGTTAAACGTGTATTGTTACCCTCTGTTGGAGTTGCTGATGGTTCTCTGCTTCCTTCATCGCCATGTCCCTCCACATCACCCTGTAATGGTTGGGGTTAATGCCATGGAAGGCCGCAAGTGCTTCAGTAAATACATCAAAATCGTTCCTCTGTGCTCTGTCCATCCCTTCTGTGAACTTTAGGGATTCCACATCCAGCAAGGGAAGCAGGAGGGACATCCAGAGCTCCTTGTCATCACCATGGCGAGTCATGTGTTCTTGAAAAACATTCATGAACGTTTCCAGTTCCTGAACATCTTTTAGGGGGGGCAGGCTGGGGGCA
Organism: Cladorhizidae sp. MBARI D1340-BT2; assembly: GCA_028752905.1. NCBI lineage: Eukaryota > Metazoa > Porifera > Demospongiae > Poecilosclerida > Cladorhizidae > Cladorhizidae sp. MBARI D1340-BT2. Next base: position 4,279,664 of record JAQNBH010000010.1, read on the forward strand.
TCTCTCCCCGCTCTCTTCCTTTCCCTTTCCTTTGCTACTCTGACATCTTCCAGTCGTTCTCTCTTCCTGTTCTCTTGCTCTTCACGTCTTAGTTCGAGATCTTGAGCTCGTTGCTGGTCCGACTTTACCATCGTTTGCTCCAACAGTGTGGCCCATCTTTGTTCGTCGGCCTGGCGTCTGACTTCCTCTCTTTCTTTTCTATCATCGTTTTCTCGCTTTCTCTCTCTTTCCTTTTCTCGTTCATATTCTCGCTTTTCTCTGCGGGCCGCTTCTGCATTGCTGTGCATGCTAGCGAACATTTCCATCATCTGGGTTATTTGGTCACTTTCTGGCTTAGGGGTTGTCATGACCTCGCTGGTTGTTTCTGACTCTTCCCCCGCCGGTCTGTCATCGTCAACAGTGATCTTCCTAACTGTATAACTGTCCGCTGAATTGGGGTAGCTGACCTTCTCTAGCTCTTTCTTCTGAGCTCTTGTTTGCGACATCCTTCTGTGGTTGAATTTGTTGGTTGTGGGTCCGAGTCTTGCGCTGCCACCAGTGTTGAGGACTCCTCCTCAGGTTGACAATATAAGTTTAAAGAATTATTTCAAGCTCATACAAAACAGCCACGACTACAACAACTCGACTCAACTCAACTCAACTCAACTCAACTGTCTCAGCTGGGGTTCTTAATTAAACTCCCAGCTGGACTATCACGAGACCTAACCACACAATTAACACTTCATTAGTTATTGCATATGCTTGTGCCTGCACTCTGTTCAGTCTAATTAAGCATACACACATTATCTCCTATAAGTCCACTTGCTTATTTACTGTTGTTGTTAGGGATGTTCATCGGGATTCCGCTGTGGATCCCTAACAGTCTGGTACTTCTCTTTTAGTGCACTCCATGTTTAAATGACATGCATAAAAAGTCTATGAAAAGCAGAGTTGCATGACCAGTGGGTTGACACAGTCAATGTTGGTGACTTGACTTCTGTTCCCTGATGTTTTGTTTCTCACTTTTTTGTAACAACTTTTAGAGCTTGATGGTAAAGTGGCATGCCAGTTTCAACCACATAGAAAATATGATTGTGAGAATATGAAAGGTTTTATTAGTTGAGTATATTCTTTAGCAAAGCAAAATATTCATGCTATTTATCTTTAGCTGTTGCATTAACTTTACTTAATGATAGCCGGTAGATGTCACTACCCAGCCATGCATTGTCTGAATGATATTTTTTTACCGCATTATTCATTTATAATGAACATAACCTCGGTGAGTACTTTGATCTGTTTTCGAAGTTTTACCGTATCAAGCTTTAGCTACATCCATCAGCTTGACAATTCTGCTTCCTCCAGTTATGAAGTTATGAGAGGTACGCTTTTGGTCTTGGCTTGGATTGCTCCACCATTTTTCCAGAAAGCCTATTCAAAGTTTACCTGGGTACTCCATGCCTATTTGCTGCATGTAAGATGAATATTCCACTTTTTACTGACAACAGCCTGCTTGGACCTATTTGGCCACTGTTTCCACCTTTTCTGACAGCTAAGTGTCACTAGCTGATTTACAGCCATGAGCGAATCTGGCCTGCCTCCCCTTTTCTCTTTTGGTTAGGCCTCTCCATTTTGTATTTTTTTAATGAAAGAGAGAAAATATGGCCACGAATAAAATGCAAAGCATCACTGGCTCACCTACTAACAGGACATTCAAAGATAAAAGCTTGCGTTCTACGTAAAGCTGGCACTAGTAAATTTCCTGTATATTCTTCTGTTCACAGGTATGCCAATAAATCATTGAAAAGGTCCAGCTAATTGGCGTATTCTGTTCATGACTTGCCGATAATTTGCACATGAGCTACTGATAATTTGGTACAAACTGGTATTTAGTCATGCCACAGTTAAGCTATATCATGCACAATGTGATCATGTGATCAATAAATATCGCTCAAAATTAATTGTACTACGGCATTAGCAACTTCACCACTCACCACAATGGCCAATTTCTGTATAGGACTGAATGAGGCATCAGGAAGTCTGACACTGACTACAATGAATGTGTTAGTGATAGTGCCATTTACCACAGGCCGGGGCGGAACAGGCCAGAGTTGTACAGACACTGGAACAATACTGCTGTTGAGGACACCATTGTTAGCTAACACCTAAATAGGAGTGAGGATGAAAAAGAAAAAAAGGTGTAAAGAGGTGTATGATAAATTGGACACAAAACACATACAAATAATAAAGCACTGTGTATCTTCCTCAGATAGAGCAGACCCTCAATAACTGCTCCATTGAACAGCTGACACAATACTTACAAACACAAATATAGCATAAATGAATACTGTTTCTAAGGAATTCATGAGCAGAATTGAAGCAGATTCACTTGAAATGCTATAACTAGAATTAAATAACAATTACCATGGATCAGAAGATGATACCTTATCCACTGCAAGTTTACAACCAGTGCAGCGGCAACTATTGGCAAGAAGGGAGCTAAATGAAACACTACACTAATGGATTATTTTAGGAAATGTTTCACAATAATATCTTACAGGAAGCCTATGTTCAAGCAGCAACAAGTTCATCACGAAACTAAAGATAGTATGGATTGTTTAACATTATTTATTGCTTGCTAGGTTGCTCATATACACAACAATAGATTTGATGGATCTGAAATCTTCCTAGAAAAATTGTTGTAAAGGATGAAAGAAGAAATATAAAATAGGTGCAAAAAGACAAGATTTAAAACTTTGCTACGAAAGTGAACTGGCATTCTCCTAGTGATAGTAGTTAAATTAACTACACAGACATTAATGTTTTGTATACTTGTGCTTTTTATTCAGATACAGTGCTTGCTATTGCCCAGTCCATCCTAGGTCACAGATATTAGTATATGAGCTAAACAATGATAAATCTAATGTTGGTATTTTCACAGGAACAAAGCTGACCTAGAAAGAAGAGGAACCTTTGGTAGATGATGAATGGTCAATCAAACAATATTTGCCACTCAGTAAAGATCAGGTGGTCTATAATGAACTTTGCACAACTAATAATAGTCCTGCATGCTGCCATACCCATAACAGATGTGAACCTTGTCAGTTGATAGTGTCTAATGAAAGGATATATATTATCCTCAAATATTGTTTTTTGTTATTAATGTTATTGTGGATGTTTTTTGTGTGCAGATTTTGTATTTTTTTATGATGACAGTGTTGTTATGGTGATGATGTTGTTGTTGCTAATGATGTTGTTGTTGATATTGATGCTATTGTTAATGTCGTAAAATATGCCAGATATAATCATTATATTCTAGTGATACTACTTAGTATTTGAGGGGATTTGCAGGAACAATACAATATACAATTCAATTCTCAAGAAATATTTTATCAACTTATATAGTTGTATCACATAGATTTGTGGGGAAATCCCTTTTAATATTCAGTGTGCTTTAAAAACAACTAGAGCAATAACAACAATATGCCAATGTATAACATGTTGTAGACATGCTTTACCTGAATGGTCAGCATAGAGCCGGGTGGATTGTTGTTCAATCTTATATTTGGTGCAGGTCCCTTACTAGTGCTGGTGTTCAATATGGTCACAATATAAGTAAGGTTGTCCCTGTTGCCCTGTATCTGAGTTGGCTCCATCCATTCCAGGAACACACTGGATGTGCCTAGCACAGTGTGAGTCACTTGCCTGGGTGAGTCAGGGACTGTATAGATCATGCAAATATCTGTCATAGTCTTAGAAAATGACAAGAAACATAATAATTATACTAACAAAAGAATAGCAGCAGCAATGACATTGTGAATAAAATACAACTGCAAGCAACAAACACAAGTCATAATTATCATGACTCACCTCCCTCCAAGGTTAAATACTGATATTGGATAAAATATGAAATGATTGGAGGGACACTTCTGTACTGGTTTCTGGCTTCAACTTGTATGAAATAATTGGTATATGGCAATAAGTTGCTAAGTTCAATTCCCTGCCTCCTGCTGGTGATCTGTGTAACAATATACAGGATAATATAATACACATATTAACAAGCAATCAAACAGGAACAGCACTAAACAATATATTTTACAAGAGCATGGATTAAAAAATTATTTGCCTACAGTTATCATATGTATGCACTACATTTACTGTTAGCTCTGGTCATTAATATGGTCTTAGTGGGACCATGACATTCATATTTTCTTGAAGAAGATCAGGGAGTACATTTCTGATTTAAGTTGAGCTATGAATCATACAGCAAGAATAGAAGCTTACCACAACAGGTATATGCTCTATAGCCAGAATCCAGAAAGGTTAAATATAGCGTCCCAGACCAGTTATACAACTGTTCCAGAAAAAGAAGCATAAATGCTTACACTCTAGAGAGCTATTGCAATAATCCAAAAACCCATGTATGCATATTTACATTAAGAACAGATGAATGTATCAATCCAGAGGGGAGGAAAAGAAATAGGTACATGCTTACATTCTAGAAATATGTCACAAAATACCCACCCAAAATTAACATTGTTTGAGCTTTAAAGAACTAAGTGTAGAAAGAATCAATGCTCACATAATTTTACAGCACATGAGCCAAAAAAATGCCATTCTAAGGAATGCTAGAATGTATTATGCAAATCAGAGAGCAACCTTAAACATACATGAAAACAAGCAAAATAATACTGGCAAGGAACAAAATGTGTAGGAAAACCATGGAGCTTTATGGTTCTGCATGGACATTTACTGCCAAGGTCACTAGTCACCGGCTGATCCAATTGTATCAATCAAAATTATAAACTATGTGCTATGAATGTGCAAGAAATATTTTGGGTCCTTAGTTTAAAAAAATCGAGAATGAAGGTAATTTTGGTGATGTGCATAACCTAGCATCCTTGAAGCCCTTTGTTTATGACTCAGCATGTGAAATAACGAGGAAAATACTGGCATTTTCTATGACATAATTTATAAAAGAAAAAAATCTAGCAGAAGATCATGGTATTGCATTATCTTGTCATAGTCTGCAACTGAAATTTGTTGCAAACAAAAGGTGGAAGTGCTCTGTACGGGACAAGCCTCTCAGTCCCTGTTAACCTTTTTAATGTGGTTGTCATGTATGGACTACTAAACTAGTTGCTAATCAGTAAGTTTTTATTGGTTGTCCCACTCATTACAAGTAAATTTAGATCGATAGCAGCTAAGACTATTGCTAGTTTTAGTAACTTCAGCTTTTAATGAAATCTCAGTTGACATAATAACATTACAATAACCTTCTCAATAAAATTGTTCTCTCTCGACAGACTAGATGCTCTAGCCTTGGAATAATGAGACACTAAGACTCACATGAGCAAGCTATAATTATACTGGTAGCTAGCTATTTACCATGTGCTACAAAACCACACCTTGGGTAGCACATGGTGAATAGCTAGCTACCGGTATATAACAGGCTCACATTAGCCTTAGCATCTTGTTATTCCTGATGAGGGCTAGAGCATTTAGTCAAAACGTTGAGAGAGTACAATTTCATTATTGAGAAGTTTATTGTAACTTTAGCTTTACTATTACTTCCTGTTTAAGATGATGATGTAGCACAGGATGGTTGCTCAAATGGAGTACAGAACTTTAAACCAGCTACAGGAGTGCTTCATGGTGTATCAGGCATTGTGATGATAGGTGTTTGCATGACAAATCTTGGTACAAAACTGAGCTCTATGTTGAAATATCTTAAGTGGCTTAGTGTTCAGAATGTTGGTACAAATAATCAGTAGGTTTTCATATGTGTTCTTGTTCTGTAGGCTAAGTCAAGACCGATAGCAGCTTTTAAGACTAGTTTTACTAATAGTAGCTATGGAAATAGGATCTATTTTGAAAAGGTGTTAAACTGGTGAGTACAATAGCTTCTTTGATCTCATTCTAGTATGGGCATCCACTATCAGAGTTAGATATATCTGAAGGGAAACCTCTTGAGTAGATAGCAAGATTATAAGAGCTCAGAGCACCAGAACAAAAGCTAGTTATCCACAATTGAGAGTTTCCATTATATATTTATCTATGTATCTAGCTCTGTTGCTGGATAGCCATACTAGAACAAGATCAAACTATGCTTATAAAAGTTCCAGAACTTAGGTAGATATACTGTGTATATAAAAGATAACTCTCAAGAGTAGATAATTAGCTTTGGTTTTACAAAAGAGTCTACTGGATAAAGTGATGCTAGGCTTTTTTGTAGTAACTAAGTTATATAAGTTTGGTATTCTAGCATTATACTTACTGAGCTCTTCTCAGGCATTCCACTTAGGCATACTTGTAGATCTTAGATATGTTATCAACAAAGAATGGGCTAATTTTAAGGCTGGTAACCACCATTTTACAGTATTTTTTATTTCTTGAAAACAGCCTCTGTGTTTGTGGCTAATTAATTAGGTTACATGCAAGGCATCCAAAGAATGTAATTTCTACTCTAAAATAGGAAAGCAATAAAATGTATGACAGATGCCAGATTTCTTGGATGGCAACAGTTCTAATCAGCAAAACCCATGCCAAAGTGGCTTCCTCATGGATGCATATTGATTGTAGTAAGTTCAATGGATGTGTGTGAAGTAGCACTTTGAGAATAGTCAGTAAACACACTATTCAGTGTTTCATGTGCTTTCTTGAAAAAACTGAATTAGGCAATAAGGGATTATAATTGCATTTATTACATGGGGAGACCTTGTGCTCAGGCAATTACAAGTGCTTGATAACCATGATCAAGGTGGATGGCTTCTCAGAGATTTAAAAAATGCATCTAGTTTGAAAATTACAATAATTTACTATTATACTTAGATGAGTGAGGAAACTTAACCTGTATAAAATAAAAAGTAAGTGATGACTTTCAGAGTATATGTCTGTTGCAGGTGTTTACATTTCAAACAAACTAACTCTCTCAGATAGATGGGCAGCAAGATTTGGCCAACTTTGCAGCAGATTATGCAGCAAGATCTTGCAGGTGTCAATGAAGTTCCAGGTGCAAAGAAAAGCAATTTTTTTCTGGGGGTTTAGCAAGAGCAGAATAAAGCAAAACTTATTGCCAGCACATTGCACAACGAATGGATTGAGTACTGTTCTAATACTAGACAAATTGACAAAAGTCATGTGTACTCACAAAACAGTAAACTGATTGAGCATGCCATGTGCTAAAAGACAGTACACAGTTTAAGTTCCATCTGTACAGTTCACTGAAAGCATGCAAAGGAACGATGTTCTTCCTTTTGCTATCCTTTGGTACAACTCTAAACATTCTGGATTAGGTGAATGGTGATGATGGAATTTACTCCAAATCCAGTGCTACTCATTATTATGAGTGGCAACGAAACAAAGATGCATTTTGGCACAGATTTAATGAGTTTCAGCAACATGCTATTCAAAAGTTGAAAGGGATAAAGCATCTGTACAAAATGTGGAGTGTGACCATGTTGATGAAGTAACAAAGCAGGTCAACCACGTGGTAAGCAAGACACCTTTCAGAATGTCCCTGTAGACCAGCATCTCTGGGTTTCAACATACAAACAAGCTGTCCACAGAGCTGACAATGAGAAGCTGAATATGACCAAAGAGGATGAAGTAAAAGCTCCAGGTGTCATGTGCTATATCCCTTTCTCTGACTGACAATTTTGGTGAATACCATCCTCAAGATCAGAAAGCGAGTCATAGCAAGTCCATCATGTCAGGACACCTGAACAAAGAATCAAGCTTCAGAAAAGATTCTCAGTATGTATTGTACCTACTCCATTGGAAAGAAATGACAGAGTTGTGGTCAGTCATAATGAACAAGTTAGGCAACCTACTACAGAAGAATTCTCTGTTTGTGCACTCTTAAGCAAGATGCAGATATCAAAAGAGGACTTGGAGATAAAATTGTCCACCATGCTATAAGGTGTATGAGGCAACAAGTAATACTCATAAGTCCGTCAGAGCAGGCTGAAATGTGCGACATGATTACCGAACACCTCTGCTTTATCACTTTTTCCTGTGCCAAATATGACTTACCAAGCATAACCAAATATTTCAGATAACTCAACAATGAGCTTCCAGTAAAGATATCGGAAGTGTCAAACACATATACCTGCAACTAGGTTTTTTTATGTTTTTTATGCATTTATTCAAATAGTTTTGCAAGGCAATTTTCTGAGAATAGTTGTTCAGTTCTAATGAAGAAAGAATATATATAAAGCGTGAGGTGTTCCTCGCTACCATGCCATTCAATGATTATGGGGTGATTCCATCATTGCCTATCATGTATCCAATGAGAGGACATAAGCCACACTTTAGCACACGTATGACAAAATGTCGGATGCAAAAGTGCAGTGCATACTGCAAATGGAGGGAATGAATGTATTGGCAGCAAATTTTACTATGGACTGACCTAGAAAAGGTATCCAACCACAACCAGTTCGATGAAGCTTAAATGATTTACATTAAAACTCCCTTCAGCTTACTGGGAATATCCAGCTTGGAACTGGGAACCTCCCACAACTCAGAAGTGACAATATTGAAAATTCACCTAGAATTTTGCATTCCAACAAAATTAAGTGAATATATACGCACAAACATGTACATAACTGTCCATGTACATGAAATGAGAACATGCTCATTCATGTTAGAGGTTTGCCTCAGTGATTCCTGTCTCATCTGAGCTGCATTGTTGCACTATTTTTTCACAATAAGAAAAATTCAAACATCAGCAGTGAGATTTCTATAGTGTTGAAAGCTTGACTGGGTGTGACTGAGCAGTATCCTTATGGCCTCCTCAACTTTGCTCTCATCACAGTTGTTTGCAACCTTTTGCTGCATTATTCTCATCTCAGACATTTTTAGGTGCAACCTATAAACTAGAAGCTAGATAGAGTCTAAGCAAGAATTGTCCTCAGGCAACAAGAATCTGGAATACTCTTGTTCTGGAATGACTGTTGAAATGAATCATACTTCAGCTAGCACGAGGACCATGACTGTTACACGTCACTTGCTTGTGGAATGCAAGGTTGCTTAGAAGAGGGACATACCCAGATGTCAAATGAGGGGAGTTTAAGACGTATGTATGTATGTATGTATGTATGTATGTATATATGTATGATGTATGTATGTTTGTACGAATGTATGTATGTATGTGTATGTATGTATGTAGGCATGTATGGATGTATGTATGTATGTATATAGATACTGTAGCTCACACGTTCCGTGCTGAGAAAAATGTTTTTCCTATTCGTAATGTAATAGATGTAGGGAGAAGTGCTAAAGACAACAGCATCACAGCCAGGTCGCAAGGTTACTAATGGGTTGATATCCCATGATATAACCAAGGTTGTGTTCGTAATCCTAGTCCTTTCCAAGTTAAATACAATTCGATTAGTCAGGAAGTTTGGTTCAGGTGCAAGACATGTTGTATCCGCTATAAAACAAGCAATGGAGGGAGTGAAAGGAGGAAAAGGTAGAGGTGGAGGGACAGTGGAGATAGGGGGAAGATGAGAGGGACATCGGGAAGGAGAGGGGGGTAGGTGGAGAGAGAGAGAGATGAGGAAAAGGGGGTGGGAAGTAAGAAAATGAGAAAATGGAGGAAAGAATAAGAAGAACAAATGTTGAGAAGGAGAAAGAGAGAGGGAATAATTATGTTAAATTATATAAATGGACCATCGACTAATATTGTTAGCACATGATATAAATGCACTTATATGTACACTGTGTATGAAATGCCTACCTGACTTCAACTATAAATACTATGACTACATATGTACATTTGTATACATGCATGACTCACCAGGAAGAATTTGTTGCTCAGGACTAAGTGCAGTCAAAGAATAGGAGGACTGAGTTACATTTGAGATTGTGATCAATAGGTTCGGTTCAGATAAATCTATAACAAATATTCCACTCTTGTCAGTCCAGTAGAGGAACTTCCCACCATATTCAATATCAGAAGCTGGCAAACCTATATGGAATAAATGATAATAAGAGTGAGAGAACATTTTCCTTTGAAACTTAGTATTTTTTCTGCATACCACACCAAACAGTTTATCTTCACAATAGATACATGTTATGTCATGTGTACATCAGTTGTTGATACCAGTTGAGTCCTTACAACACAGACTGCATTACAACATCATCTCATCATCTATTAAAAGCCAGAAAATATGTGCAGTGTACATACCAACATATGATGATTGGGAGGCCTCCTCCAGTTTTGTGCGAGACACTAACACAGAGCACATCTGTGTATCTGGCTGACATCCGAGAATATTTCCACTTGTCTTGTCACACACTATTAGCTCTCCAGTCAAAGGATTCAGGGTCAATGCTGGGGTGAGGTTGCTTGACAAAGGGATTGGAGTGTAAGAAGTTGCATTTCTGATCCTCAAGTCAATTTGGTAAAGGGTAGTTACGGCTACTGGCTCTGGTGTTGTAACTGCCCAATAGAAAAACCTGGAAAATACAACAGGGAATGGTTAAATATCACTTCAATTCATGGGTATTGCTCGATGAGAAGACATGTCTTACCCTGTAAATGGATTCATTACTGATTTAACCGTCGAATTTATTGGGATGGTATCTTGCAGAGAAGGAAAGACATTTTCTTGTCTATCAACATCAAAGATGTTCACTCTTATGAGCTCTAGCCTACGAGTGACAGTGTTCAATCTTGACATGTAGACGAGCTTTTCAATCCAATCATAACCCAAGGACACCAAAGTTGTATCCCTGGGCATCATCAGAAATGGCTGCATTATCAATGTTTAGAGTGAGAGTGGAATTGAGGGAACATAGTTGTAACAATTTGGCCAAATCACACCCACAAGACCCCTACATCATAAAACCTTATGTGCGTACTGTCATGACTCCTCCACTGTTAAGAGACTGTGTGTAGATGAGGTTGAGTGTATGATCGAACCAGTATGCCACCCTGTCTATGGTATCCACCACTATTGGGCCCATGGATACTACTGACAGATTCTTGTTGAAGCCAATGTCAGGACCAAAGTACATGAAACCAGATGACCCCACAGATAGCACTTTCCAAGGAAAGGCTGTGCCTGCATGATGAAAGAGTGGTAAAGATGATAGAGAGTGCAACCAAACTTGCAAACATGCTGATTAGTCAAGTCTACATACTTCAACAAAAAATTACCCTCTACTCAGTGGTTCCCAACTTTTTTGCAACCATTACCCAAATCTCCCTATCCTCCCTGTTCTATTACCCATACCTGTACAATACCCATACCTGTGCAACAATAAAAAAATAAAACATGTTTTACTTTATGAATTTTTATTTATACACATGTGTTAATTAGTAGTTAGTTAGTAAGTTCGTTGGTCATTACAAATCAGTGGTTGTGCTTACATTTTGTTAGCCAAGTATTCAATGCATGGTTTTCTAGAACTGAGAGCAATTCATGCATTATTTGACACCTCATACTGGTTCCATTTTATTCCCATGATGCTGGAAAAGCCTTGCTCACATCGGTAAGTGGTCGAAAAGGAAGTACATGTAGGAGCCCGTCTCATCAAGATTGATGTGTCATCACTCTGGCTATCCAGAAGATTTCAAGGTACTAATTCTGGAATTCCATCTTTAAAGCCTCGTTCATTCTCAGAGTTATCCACTACTCTTTTGCTGGAAAGTCATCTTCATCGCTCTGATCCTCATTGCCACAAAAGAATGCTAGCACCACTGAAGGCAAGAGGTGTCCACATCAGGGAAGTATTCCTGATCACTTCATCCAAGTGTGCCTCAATGTTTGCTTTCAAAATTGCTAGGATATCTTGACCATCCTCGCTCTAATCAACAAATTTTTCCAGTGTGTGAAACTGGGCCACTATGCCTTTGCAACTTTCTTGCTCCACAACTTTAGCTTTCCGATAAATGCAGGAATGGCTTGTTTGGCATTGCAGTTCCTTCCTTGAAGTGCCAAGTTTCCTCTGTTGAGTTCATTGAAGATGTCACCCAAATAACACAGACGGAAAAACCATTTATGGTCAAAAAGTGGTGTGCCAAGTCTAATCCTTTTTGCGGCAAAAATAGTTGTACTGCCTCCCAAAACTCAATCATGCGATTCACAAACTTACCGCGATACAGCCACCTTACTTCGGTATGGTACAGTAGTACATCATACTTCTCACCCAACTCTTTGAACAATTCTTTAAACAAATGGCTGTTGAAGTCTTTGGTTTTATGAAGTTAACTACATTAACAAGTTGGCCAAATACTGCTTTCAAGGCACTGTGAGCATCATGGATGAAAGTGTATATCGGTGAATCCTATAATGACAGTGATATCTGCATTTTCCCTTTGAACAAAGCCTCTGAACCCACGATTACCACCATCATAGCAGGTGTATCATCAACAGATACCTGTTGAATACTGTTCCAGACCAGTCCATTTTTCTCGAGGAAGCCACTGACTATGCTGAACACATTCTCTCCTTTAGTCGTCATAGCAAGGTTCTCACATATGAAGAACTCTCCTTTCACATCTGAGCAGTTAATTAAGGAATAAGGCCCAATAAAATATTGTAGCTGCTGACGTCCATGTAATCGTCAAATTGCAGAGAAGCATCAGCAGGAAGATTATTTACTGCAGTATCAGTGTTTCCGAATTGAACACCCTTTGAAGACTTCACCCTGTAATTGTAGTAGACTAGGTATTTATTACGGAAGTCAGGATGATATTTCAGCAGATAGCATATTTTTATGGTTTCAGGGTTTCATTGATTAGAACTGTGCTGCAGAGAACACACTGTGCTCAGTATTCGCCTTTAGAGTGCAAATTGCCAAATCCCGATGAATTTCAGTAACTTCATTTCTTGCTAGCCTTAACAACTTTTGTATCTGTTGAAAAAATAATAAATCCTTTGAGAAGCTTGTTCTACAAATTTGAGACTTTGAACATTCCCATGGTAAGTACTGGATATTATATCTCTACACAGATTAATCCCATTTTGTCCTATCTACAACCTATTTTCATCTCTTGTAAGTCTGATTTACACAAGGCACCCAGAATACATTAAATAAACAAAAGACAACAGGAAAAGTTAAAACCGACGTAAGCTTATTTCTTCTTGTAAGACAATGTTTAGATACATGTGACCAATGTAATACAAAAGTGCAAACCTTCGTAAGTTTTTAATAAGGGTGAGCAGTGCACTTTATAATAATATGTTTCACAACAGGTACAGAACTTGTTCAACTATCAGCTCTTAAGTATATGATAGGTGCTAATTCATGTAGGTACAGCTCACCATTTTCAGTCATGGTGAATGAGATCCTGGAGGATGGAAGGCCACTGCCTGCATCATTCTTAGCCACCACCTACAAAAGACCAAGACTTGGAACAGTTGAAGTAATTGGTTTGAATTGCATCCTCACCTCCACCTCATAGCTCTGACCCATTATCAAAGGAAAGCTCACTTCTCCTCCAAAGGATAAAGCATACACACTGTACGAGTTCCTCAGGTAGAGTTCTGGTGTGTACAACTAAATACACCCACATACAAGTTCACACAAATAATAACATACAGCAGTATTCATAAGAGCAGTTCTGGAACCCAGCAGTATGCTAATATAATATATAGAGAGGCTATGATGGTGATGATGGTGTTGGTAACATCAACACCATACCACCACCACCATGATAATAACAAACAAAACACCAATAAACAAATGCAAGCACCCTAAACAGCTAATTTCATACATTTGGTAACTGGGATCCATTACTGTTGTAGACATTAACTGAAAACTGCTTGACAAACTTCAAGTCATCCCAAGTCACAAGAGCAGTTCTAATTGAAGTATCAGTGGTTGGTCGGTACAAAAATACTCGAACATTCTGCACTACACCAGGAACTGGATGAGGAGATTTGCAGAGAGATAACATTAACAACAAGAGCCCAACAAATGAATTGAAACACTGATAGCAAACAACAACAGCATGAACTTTTAATAACAACTTTCAATGAACTCTCAAGTGACATAGTAGAACATGTCCAGCTGCTAGAGCCTACAGTATCTACCCAAACATTGACAAATAAATTTTAAGTTGATCATTGAGAAAGTCATTGAAAATAACTTGAAGGGGGGATGATACCATTTAAAAAAAAGTGTTATCAAACCTGCCCAAATTTAGAGCTGAACAGATTCTACACACATCACTCTTTGAACTTGATATTATCCTAAAAGATAGCTCTCTATCTGTGCTCCCTTTTGATACTAAAACTGTAAGTATGTGGTCGGATGAAACTTAATTTCTAAAATTAATTTTCCACCCTCCACTTGATAACATACTAGAATTTTAGTACCATAAAAACTGCTTCCTCTAGTCACTGGTACTAATTTCAACTGTCTAGGACTTTCCTAAAACTGCAGAGAATTTGGGTATGCTGTTTTTAAGTTCCCCAAACTACACTGCCTGTAAATTGGGCATGGTTATAACTCTGCAACATGTTTAACTATAAGGTGAGAACATGCGCAGAGGGAGCTATCTTATATCAAGTTGATAGAGAGAAGTATGTAGTGTCTTATGGAGCTCTAAAGTTGGAGCCACAAATTTTAATAACGCTTGCAACAGTAAGATGCCCATCAATAATAATGGTATGTTGTTAACAAAAACTAACAGTGATTACAATGCTCTAAGGTAACTATTTGTGCAACTCACTAGTAAAAACGCATACCCTTTTGAGTTTTATTATCTTCTCCAGATATTCATATATTTTGGTAATTACATAATAGGAAACAAATATACATGATAGGTGACCCATCACGTAAGTTTTCACCCTGGCCCGACTCAGTTGGGTGAAGCTTAGACTGGGAATAGCAGCTGCTATAGCAGTTATTATAGGTAGACGTTGAGGTGTAAATGGAAGCCACACCCACTTTGCAAGGATTTAACTGATCACTATAATTTTGATGATCAAAGTTATACAACCAATTATTACAACCAATTATTATAATATATATTTGACAGGATTTACGAAAACCAGATCTGTTGTAAGATTATTAACTTTCTGCTATATATGTCCAGTTCAATCCCCCCCCCCCCACCCCCCACCCCCACCCTCCTTTTTCCCCCTTAAGGAACCTTCAGTAGAAATAGTTTTCTGCAGAATTGTGAATTTTTAATAAAGTAGCCTAATTATGTTAGCATTTTAATGGGATGATGTCTAGGGAAGCCTTCAAGCGGTGAACGCCCAGGAAATTCTTTTTGCAGCTTCCTCTTCAATAGATCTTGTCTGACTTAAAGCCTTATGAGATTCGAAGTCAATCTCATGAGCATGTCCACACAGAAGGCTCTTAACTGCTTCAATAGCGGTGGCTTTGACCTTCTCTTGGAGTCAGATGGTCAAGCACTTTACTAACGACTTTTTTGTGGGAAAGAGCCTCTTGATAGTAACTAAAATTACTTTAGCCAATAGGTGACAGTGATGAATTTGAGCTAAATTTTATGGGCATTTCCTGAATAATTATAATGAACAAAAAACAGAAATAACTGAACAAAGACACGACATGATAATAACTACAGACCACCCACTAGAAGTAGATGCCAGAGAAGTATGGATTACATCCAGGATATTTTTCTCTCACCTTATAGCCCAAAACAGTCCTTATAAAATCTTAAATTTTGCAACAAGTTTGGTTTTCTCAAATCCGGTCACATTAAGTTATAAAACAAATATGACGATGTGACTGTAATTTTTTTATGGATGCATATAAATATAGGCTAACTTAAGGGACCGAATACAGCCAGTAATAGAAAGTGTGCTCAATTTGAAACTCTAGCAAGCTCTTCTTGACAACAAGAAAGCTAATACAGACATTAAATTGGCCCAATCAGGGGTGAACTCTCAGCATGGCCATTGCATGGATGATTTCTATGCCATTATATTTTATTCATTATATTTTTTACATCCAGCACTCCCCAAATTTGAAGGTGACCAATGAGAGGATATAGGAACTGGTGAAGGAGCCCCTGCTCTAAAATAGAAAATATGAAGGTTATTATAGCTGATCAGGCTTCTAGCTTGTTTGGTTAAAGCTGGAACATCTATTATTATTATTATAGCATATTTAATAGTTACCTCCAGAGAGTGATACTTTTTCTCATTCTACTTGCCCTAGTAACAACTCCATGCAAGTTGGCTAAACTCCTATTATAGCTCACAATTGCTATTGTTAAAACTGGAACCATTATTACTTATTAGCTATCTCATTTATTCTTGAATGTCCTACCCAACATCCCCATGTTGTTCTTCCTTCCTTCTCAGAAACTCAAGAGTCCAGCAAAGACTCACACCCCATGTTTGCTAATGGTTTGTGAGGATTCCGGAGATCAGATTGATGGAAATGCATCATCGTATGATTCTTACATAAATAATTTCCATTGGCTACTTTACAAAACCTTAGAGAAGTCTTTTATTCTTCTACCATAAGTTAACCATCTAGATATGAGCAGAGGAACTGACAATTGTACCCTTCACTCACATCACCTCTCAACTTACCGCTGAGGCAGTCATTGCATTTCATGGCTGTGGAATCCCTGTATGATGATGGTCCAGATAGAGCAATGGGATTGTAGCAACATTGTTCCATTGTGCTCATTTCAAAATGACCTCCACAACTTGTAGCATTATAGCACCTCACTTCATCTTGGTACTTCACAATGACTGGAAATAGAGAGCACCATAATTTTTTAAGCTTGTACCTGACATTCCTTAGAAAAGTTTTATTATCAAAGCTGGCATTTCTAACTATAAGGCACTCATCAAAGCATCACCAACTCACTAGAACTTGGACCTAATCACTTCCTGGTGTTATAAGCCAAAGATAGTTTAACCCTCTCACTGGCATAAGCGACTTAAGTCGCGAAAACGGATTAACCGCGATGAAACAATTCATAAAAAAATAACCGTTCGCGGTATTAACTTCAAAAATTGTACGAATATGCCCAAAGCATGCTTCTAATATACCCCTGAATATCAGGAAAATACGGAATGAGGAAAGGGAAGTAAACATGCCAGCAAACATCACTTCCGGTTAATTCCCGGTCTCGAAGAAGAAATGGCGACTTGCTTTAGAGTAGAGACAAAGCGTTAGACTTCCTATTTGAGGATGACTTCGGCCTGTCCGAGATTAACGTTAGTGAAGGAGAGGAAGAAAGTTCCTGTGCTTACCTGGGAAGTGGCGTAGTTGACAGTGATGCTATGGTAGCTATAACAGAAGCTGTTGGCACCGACCACGAAGCAAGTTTTCAAAGTATAGATCGCCCTACTCTGCCAAGCGAAGCTTCAGACGATAGCGATGGTCATGAAGACTTCCCCCAAGGTAAGAATAGATAAGAGTTGTATAGTAAAGCCTAGTAACTAGCATAATAGTAAGAACTATTTCTCCTGGGAAGGTAGTTTCACTCATGGAGCTGCAGGAGGAGGATGAGGAAGCAGCAGAGGAGAAGACAGGGTTGGAGGAGAGGTTATTTTACAAACAGTTGTTGTTGTTGACCAAAAGTTGACCAGCTAACATTGCTGGTTTCATGTGTAATATGAAATTGAGATGATATAAACCCGATATAAACCCTTTTATTTTACTTTCTGTCTCTTATAACAATATTCACATTTCTGTGGTTTGTTGCTAAGCAACAAAAATTTAACATAACGTCCCTTCATGCATCAGCTATCACCTGATATATAGTTGTTGGGTACTTGTCTTCATAAGGTCCTCTATAAAAAATATTATGTGAAATTGTGTCAATTTTTGTAAAATGTCCTCCGTAAATCTGCCAGTGAAAGGGTTAAGGAAGGGGTGGGGCTTTACCTTAAATAAAAAACACTTGTGGTTACATCTTTAGACACAAAGATTCACCCACTTCACTAATATGAACTTGATATATGCTCTCCTTTGATACTAAAATATTATAAATCGGCACAACTATGCCAAAGTTACTGCTGCTGCTAAAGTGGAAATAGCTCAAAACTTGAGTGCCTGATTTGAAACCTGTCTAGACAGCTGAAATAGCACCTAAGGCAACAGGAAGGAACCCAACTCCATGGGGAGTGTGTTTTCAATAGGCGAGTACTGATCAAGTGCCATGGGTGGATTTTCAACCACACACAGCCTGACCACATAACCACCATGTCTTCAAGGTGTAGTGCCTAATGAAAACAGTTATTGTATGCAAGTGGTGGGCTCATGCCACAAGTACTAATTTCAGCCATTTATCACTTGACAATCTGGAGCTAGACTTGTTGCAAAATGCGGCACTCAGGTGTTGAGGCAGACTCAGTAGAGCTACACTAACTTTTGTAACATTATACCTATCCAAAATAACAAGGGAGCACACAGAGAGACCCATACAGAGAAGTGTGCAGAATGCTATGCTCTAAAGTTGTATTACACATTTTTTTGGTAACTTCTATTTTATGGCTATACCTAGCTAGCTCTGGGTAACCATTCATTGTCCAAGATCGCACCCTAATGATAACATAACAGAACATAACATAACAGAACAGTGGTATATAATTCTTGAGGTGTATCCATGGTTTCCAGAAACATGATCATATCCGAGCAAAAACATCTTTCAAACAACTCTTGAGCTACAATTAATTTATTACAAAAATGACTCTAAGGCATACCTGACTATGGCATAGGAAATCAACTTTGATGCATGCATTATTAGTAGTAGGTGGTTATGGCTTACTTGACCATATTCCAACTTGCATGTTAACAACCACAGTAATAAAAGACATCCTGAATGGCACCAAAGCTAGACTGCTTCATCATCTTTGTCGTACTTGCATGGATTCACTGACCATAGGTGGGCATTCCAGGAAGGAAATAAGTATAGAAGGAGTCGACTCACAACATAACACTGCCAGGAACAAAACTCAATTCTAGGAAACCATTATTATTTCAGTGACGCTAGTAGTAAAGAATACTTAATAACTACAAAACAACATCCTGATGCTGTTTCTAGGAACCGCCATAATATAAGTCTAAACTTATGTGGTGTCCATGGGGCCACCTACAGGCTAGAGTTACACCATAGTGTAGTAACTGTAGTAACTGTAGAAATCGCTTAATTGAAAACAACCCACTGCATCCACAGGAAGTTTGAAACCCAAGGTTCAATGGATAGGATGTCCAATATCAAAAAACCCATACGCTTGCTAACCACCACTATTTACGATATCTTGCTCTTGGCACAAAAATCACTTGCATAGCATGTTTGGGAAATTTTGGATCGATCTATAAACAAGGCACTTTAAGGGGGATGGAACCCATAATAGTGATTTTTGACAACCTTTTTCTGTTTTAAGGTTTATATCCTTGCACAATAGCTGTACAAGCTGTCTTTGAAAGATGAAGCTATTTGGATGTTCCATTGTTGAGTTATGGAGGATTTTATCCATGCACTCCTTACCTTTCAATCTTCAATCTTCATGAGTTGAATTTCAGGCTAGTAAGGTCAGCCTATCTCTGCAACATACTGGCCCACACACTTGATTTTATTCTCAAAATGAAGCCCACTCCAAGCAGTACCTAATTGTTCTAATTGAGCATACGATTGTTCCTATGTGTACCAATACATTGCGTGGAAAGTGCATGTTGGTGGCCCAATGACATTAACCAACTACATTACTCATACTAGATTGTGATTGAGAGTCCCCAAGAATGTGGATTTTCGGTCCAATTACGGGAGTAGCGTAAATATGGAGATAGTGAAAGTACTTCTTTATATATCATTTTATAGCCCTTTCTTTCCTCTTTGTTATGAGCATCTAACATCTCTTGTAATACTCTCTCATGTGTGGGACATACATACCAGGCCTGGGTGTGTGGGTACTTGGCTTGAATGGGCTTGTGGTTAAAAAAAATTGAAATGCTCATAACACTTAAAGGTGGTAATGGTCTTATCTCCATATTTGGGAATCAGCTGTTTCCAGATGCTAGCAGGGTTTGACTTTTTTTCCTAGGCCAGTTTTTAGTCAACTTAGGTATACATCATCATAAAGCATATCATTGGATTGCATTTGAATTAAGCTTTCTTTTGGCACCAAAATTAAGGGTAGGGGTGGAATGACAACAATGTTATGGCAGGTAGTAGTTATCTCAAGAATAATTAATGAGCCGTGGGTTACATCTATCGTAAGTGCTATGCATATATGCATACTGTGCATATTAGTCTACCTCCCCCCCCACCCACCCCCTTTTATAAATCACTGGATCCACCCATGACTTAGTAATTCAACAACCTCAACACAAGTCAAAACAACACAGGTATGCCTATAGAAAGCAGATATATAGCTACGGAGAAATATCTCAATAAACGACCACAAAGTGAACATGGAGAGAAGCAAGATAACATAATATTCTATGTATAAATGAGAGTGCCACTCGGTTTATGTGTATATATGTGTATGTACATGCATGCATGTGTGTGTGTATGGTTTTTGGACTCGGCTATCTTGAGGCCTACTTCATTAAGTCGTACAAATTGGAAACATCTTGACCAAGGAAGGTTTTGGACTCAGCTTGGGTATATGGGCCATGTTCCAACACTTAAATTTTAAAACAACCATAATGGCAAGAGACTAAGGAAGATACAGGGTTAGCACTGAGGTGTAATATTGTAGATTAGGGTCGATTTAGGGTCAGTTGTTCATGATAAAAACTTTATCTGAACCAATTCATGGGAGGTACTTTAAATAAATTAATATTGAAAAAGGTTGTAAAGGGCAAACCCATAAGTCTCAATCAGTATTTCCAAACTGAATACGTTGGGCCTACTCACACACACCACAAATAATTGGAAAGCTCTTGATCCCAGAAAGGTTTTACTACTGTGTCATGGAGTGACATCTCCAGAGACTAGCTAAGTAACTAGAAATCGAATTAGTGATAGCTACCTATGAGTAACATTATCGCTAAACCCACCGAACTGCGACACTCACACACTGTCATTTATAGCTAGCTATTCCCTTCCACACATTATATCAGATTCACGGAGAGTATACAGAACCCATACAGAGTCAGAGTCACTAATACTTGTAAGTCATAATACTACTATTCATTACAGACAGTGGCTGGGAGCTTGAGTGATGTGGCAGCATACCAAGGAACCCTGACAAGTGTCTTTTCCTGTGACATCCTGGTTTTGAGCCCTATATTACACTAGCTATAGTCCAATTGATATATTGAAAAAGAGCACACTATGGCAGGTACCATAATAATTAACCCAAGCCAAATCCCAAGCTTATGGTGTACGATAAGATGATATGTCCTTGTCATAGATACATAGCTACATCTTGTGACAAGCTTTAGTACAGAACATTACCACATATAGCAGGTATTAGGAAAAATAACTTGCATTGTCTAATTACTAGTGGCTAATGAATTGAGAGACCTTAAAATTTACCATGCGTTGCACTAGCTCAAACACTGACGCTACCACATAACCCTTGTATTGGCCAGGAAAGACAAGCAATTTGTGCTTTGGTTCCATGTTTCTACCTCTGTTCCCCCCCCCCCCCCGTTACTCATTGCCACAGATGCACTCATAGGGAAAAAATTATGTCTGACACTAGCCAGCAGGCTACATAAATTACATACTTGTCCAAACCACAGAGTGGACAGTTTCTACCTTCTAATGTTATATATATGTGTAAAGCCAAAAATGAAAACGAAAATCAAAATTATACACAACGACTTTAATAGGAATAGCTAAATGTTAGGTTTAGTTCACAGGCAACTATACACCACAACAGTATAGATGCAGAATATAGTTAATTAAACTAGGCGAAAGCTAGCTTGATTAATCTAACTTACCAAAAGAGAACAGAAGGACAAAGGCCATTGACATGCTTTCCATCTCCTTCCTGCAGATGGGGGAAGTGGCAATAGATGTACAGTTGTGAGTTGGAATATCAATAATAGCTTCAAAGATCAAATAATCAGAAGATGATAACTACTAGACGGATACCAACGTCCGCTATATCTCGGATAGGTAACCTCCTACGTAGAATATAGTGGGCGGGACGCATATAAGTTTATTGTGCGCTTGCGCAACCGGAGCAACTTCAAAGGTAGTTGAAAAAAGGAAGGGATGATGCGTTTAGTTTAGATATACAAGAGTCTACCCTTGCAGACCTATGGAAAGATGGGGCGCCACGTAGCAACCGTCAAAGGTAGACCCTCACTTGACAACATTTGCTGCATAAGAATCATGCGGCAGCGCGCTAAATAAGCTCCTGTGTCTGTACCAGGAGAAAGCTTTACAGATTCTCATTACTTTACCTAGAATTGTTCAAGGCTAGCTCTGGTGGGTTTCACAAGTTCTGCTGCCGGCATGGAATATAGTGATATCCCTTCAAGGAGAGTCATTGTCAGAAGACATTGATGCATTCATAAGCAAGCTTATCTCTAAGATGGAAGAGGAAGGGAACACACTTAACCAAATCTTCAATGCAGATGAGACTGGAAACTTATGCCATCGAAGACTCTAGTTCACTGTGAGAAGAACATCAAGCAGTCCTACAACATAATTACCTTATTAGGATGTGCGATAACCTCTGGGACCTGCAAACTTCCTTTGACATTTATACACAAGATTCGCAAAACCATGTTGCTTTAAGCATATGGATACAAATTCCCTCTCTGTCGATTATTGTTCACAGCATAAGGTCTGGATGGACACTAAATTATTTGAATTGTTGTTTCGGGACAAATTTGTACCCTGTTTGAATTTTTTTTGTCAAGTTATAGCTAACCCTTTCATGGACGTTTTTTAAATTTTTTATATTGGTACCTTACTAAAATTAACTTTTTGTCTCAAATACTTATTAAAGTCCTTAGCAGCCATATATTTTTGGAATCACACATAGTTACTTAATATGTAGGTGTGGTTTATGTTGCCTAGCAACAAAGTATGTGGTTGTAATTGCGGTTTTAGTAATTAATTTTTTAATCTATTTTCAAGTATATTTTATGATAACATGTTTATACATTTGCAGGTACACAAATTTCAACCATAATGACCAGACTGCAGCATGTAATTATGAAAAACAGAAGAAAGCTTACATCACAGAGCTCAAATACCCAGCAGTCCACGATGAGACCTCATCGTGACTGCTGGGTAGAGCTCTGTGAGAGGTGGGACTGCTGTGAGTTTGTGTAGATCCAAAAACTGTGGACATAGAAACAGATATTTTTATATTCTATACCTTTTTGAACAGTAATACTTACCTAAAGGCTGAGTAACACTCTTATCACTAGAGCTGGAGCTGTCATCAGAAACTATATCTATTGGATCTTCATCTTCCTCCATTACTTCTGAGTGACTAAGCTCAGGGTTTGCTCTGGGAAGGTAGCTCTCAACAACTTCGCCTTCAAAATCACTGTCATCCTCTTCAGAAAGGCCGAAATCGTCGTCTTCCAGTAAAAGCAGCACATCGCTAACGTTCAAGCGGTTAGCTGTGAGCTTTCCGGGTTCAAAGTCTTTAGCAACCTTTATGCTGTCATTGTTTTGTGAATACCACGTGATAGAGTTACGTTTTAGGCGTTGTTTAATAAGTTTTTTATGGGGGTAAGTTAGAACGATCTATTTTTTATGAATTTTTTAACTGAGAGACTTCTTAGGGTGTTTTAAAGTGCCCGTGACCATTAAAGGGTTAATGGTATACAATATTGTTTCTTGATAATTCTCTTGATAATTCTCCCGCTCATCCTTCAACGATGAAAAGTCACCACCATATTTTGTCACCTATCCTCAATTTTGGTTCAGGTAATTTTAGAATCATGGATAAGGCAATACAAGAAATGCCTTTTATGTCACTTGATTATTGTGAATAACAGTTAATCTCTCTCTGTTCCTCAAATATTGAAGCATTCTTATTCCTGATGAAGGCTCGGCTATCTAGTCGAACGTCGAGAGAATATAATTTCAAGTTGATTATTGAGAAGGTATTGTAATATTGAAACAGTTGAATATCACAGATGTCATATATTGGAGTGCAAAATACTGGGAAGAGGCAATATTGGATAGTTTGAGAAAAGGTTGGAACAAATTACTTCTTCCAGAAGTTATATCTTCCACTATTGAACAGCATCAGGCCATCCATAAAGTTTACCATGGAGCTAGAAGAGGATGGATCGTTGCCCTTTCTGGACTGCAACCTACACAGGAAGGAAGATGGAAGACTTGCAACTGTTTACAGAAAGCCCACACACACCAACCAGTACGGATCACATCATCCTATCCATGTCAGAGAAGAGGAGTGTAGAAGAGATTGTATGATAGAGCCAGAAGAGTAGTTACTGAGAAGGAAGACCTTTGGAAGGAAACACATCATTTGAATAAGGTCTTTATAGAGAACGGTTATCAGCAAGCCTTCATCAAATTCGTCTGCAGATATGCAGAAAGGTAGATAAATACTCCAGTACAGGCAATGAGGGGTCTTAAAAGAAGGATCCTATTGATTCCTTGTGCAGCAGGGATGAGTTAAGATATAAGGAGGGTCTGCAGGAAGTTCAACATGAAAGTCATCTTCAGATCAGTAAGAACTCTGAGAACACATCCGAGCAGAGTGAAGGATGTTTTACCAGCTAATATGCACTCATATGTTGTGTACTGCATCCTTTGTAGCTGTGGAAAATACTAATAGGAGAGACCATCAGAAGACTGGAGACCAGAGTGAAAGAACATCAAGATGCCTGTAGAAAGTGTAATAAAGAGAAGTCTGCAATTGTTGAACATGCATGTGATAATAGACATCCTATTTTGTGGGAGAAAGCCACCATCTTGGACCCAGGCCAGAAGACAGAAGGAACTGCTAGTGAATTAGGCATTGCACATCTGCCTCGCACCAAAGTGTGACAAGTTCATTCAAGACTGTGGAATGGACTTGCCTGGCTACTGGGGAGCTACTCTGAAGAGATGAACTTGAAGCCACGACCACCATAATTACATTTGTAATATTTATTTCATTAGTATTATCATTAAGATTTTTTATTTTCTGCAGCCGCTGTTGTCCCCATATCTGTCAGGTCGTTCCCCTATGTAGTACTTCCCACAGCTGCGAGGGATGTGATACACAACATATGAGTGCACACTTAGCTGGTAATTCATCTTTCACTCTACTCATTTATCCTTCACTCTTCCAGAGTTCTTCCTGGTCACAAAATGACTCTGATGTTGAACTTCCTTCAAACAAACTTTTTTGTGTGGTTACACTTAAATATGTCTGGCAACCCTGCATGTTAAAATTACTGTTTGTCTAGCATACTTCTGTTGCAGATCTTATTGTAATAAGATATTTACTTGGCATCTTTGGGTTTCTGACAAAAAAGAGCTTGCTTCTATATAGAACAGCATGAGCAGTTTCCCATGGAACTAACCTGACACAGAATGCTGCTCTGTTATTCCACTGCAAGTGACAGATAAATTATAACACAAATGTTAATTCATATCTGTGTACAATTACAATCATTAAAATCACCTTCGCAATCAATTTTTATTCACTCGACGCTTCGACTAGATACTCTAAGTCTTCATCATTGTTATTGCAAGAATAGTTCTTCTTCAATTTTCAAATGAATTCGAGATGCTTGTCCACATTAACTACATGTTGCACATGCTAGAAATATTTGTCCATGCTGGGCAATGCGACTTAGGACCAAGAGTTTCGAGAAGAGTGGCTATAGCAAGTAACTAGCAGTCAAATCTAGATGAAAAATATTGGAAAATTGCTAAGCATAAAATTTGTTCACTAAGCCAAGTAAGTATGTTAACTACACAAGTTTCTGGTCACTTCTATCCTTCAGAAGCCAGTCCTCCAAATACCAATCATAGAATTGGTGTGTTCTCCGATTGCACCAACTCATGAAAGATCTCACAGGTGCACACACCCTTACCTCAACCCATTCAGATTGATCCCCCCAAAGCTCCTATTGAAGTGACCCAAGGCTGAACATTTTCCAAATGCATTAAGGATGAATTGTTTGGATTGAGTATGTGCTGAATGTCTTCAGAATGCATTTTTGATGACATATTGCTTTAGGGAAACTTGTTTGGTCATGCTCAAAGCTGCTGAGGGTGAATAAGTGGACATCGTGTGACTGTGCAAAAATGGTGGGGCAACTATAACTTGGCCATGGGACCAGGCCATCTTAATATGAGGATATCGTTTGCTTTATAAAGGGCAGGGCACACTTAACTATTGCAGGTCCATGGCAGCTGCTGGAGGTTACAAAAAACATGTGTCACAATTGAATTATTGGTGCATTGGTTGGACTGGTCAGAAAGGGGTAGGAAGCCCACTGGATGCAGAGCTAATGGAAAGGCTTCACAGGTCTCTATTGCAATCTGGAAAATGACATTAAAAAAGTTCTATTGCATTCTCAGTATCAATTATAGCTTAGATGGTTTCAACATGGTCCAATAAGTCAGTGACAAGTGTAAGGACTATTGCTGCAATAGAGATTTTGACTATTAATAGTGGCTTAATCAAATCTTTTGTCCAGTTCTCCTTTTGCATGATTTAAGGTCTCAAAATATCAATGTTCATACTTCTTATAGGTTTTTTTAAATAGTTATAATAATTGTTCTTCCCTTTCATCCAGCTAGTTTTGATATCTTGGCATAGAGGGCTCATCTGTGAGTCCAGAACAGTGCTCAAGAACATTATATATCATAAAATAGGTTAGAGCTGGACTTGGTGTGCCTGACTTCTTATGAGCAACAAAAGCTCTGCTCCTTGTTTAGTTTCTGGAATAGAAGTATGTTCCATGGAGATATGGCAAAGAATTGTTCAGATGCATTCAAATGTGGCAGTGAGGTTATTATAGTTTTGTATGATTGAACCATTCTGAGAATGAAAAACCACATGCTGAAT
Source organism: Cladorhizidae sp. MBARI D1340-BT2 (assembly GCA_028752905.1). Lineage (NCBI taxonomy): Eukaryota > Metazoa > Porifera > Demospongiae > Poecilosclerida > Cladorhizidae > Cladorhizidae sp. MBARI D1340-BT2. The sequence continues at coordinate 4,306,549 of JAQNBH010000010.1, forward strand.
CTAGTAAGTGCTAAAATACTGCGAATACAGTAAATCCCTAATAACTCACCATATTCCCTCCAACTTGGATTTTCACGAAGTACTCCAATTTCTAAAGTCTTAAACTGCATCTTGGATGGATTATGAAGGATTAAATTAAAAAATCGGCTTTACTATGAGTATGCTTTATTCACACCTGCAACCACACATTATAATGACTGCAGTGTGGTCAATATGGATGCCAGTAGTTTAAGTCAAAAAGCAGAAAAAGTAAGAAGCAGTAGAAGCAGTGTAGAAGAATATAGTGACTTGGAAGGTTTTTGAATAGCTCTTATGATTGGAGTGTAATTTACTGTAGCTTAGAGCAAGCACTTAGCGGAATTATAATTCTGGGTGTATCAGAAGCATAGCTACCAAAATTTCCACCTTGTTAGACCCAATACAATTCCTGATAATCCTACCAGCTAAGTCGGTGTTGGTCATTCCACATGGCAATGTGTATGAGGAGAGGGTGTTTGGCCACATGGGATAGAGTCAAGCAAAATAGGTAATACGTTTTATGCAAGAATTCTTACAGCACAGTTACAATTTGAAACAATTATGTGTTGCCTTCAAGCCAGGGAAGCAGATGTTGTTAAGATTATGTGTTGCCTTCAAGTCAATGAAGCAGATGTTGTTAGTGTTGCCTTCAAGCCAAGGAAGCTACACTGATTTGAAATTGACTGTGTACAATTTTATTGTTTGACATTTAGAAATAACATCCCTTGGATATTTTAGTAACTCAATATTGGCGATTAACATGGTGGAAATTTTGGAAGCCATGTTTCTGACACACCCAGCCCTTTAATTCTGGGAAGTGCTGCTTTAATTTAAGCAACAGTAGTTTCTACAAATAACCTTCCAATGTATTAACATTTTCATGACCAAGTGAATTATGTCCAACAAAACGATGCTTATCAACCGGACACAGCATGGTCATGATCAAAGAAAAAGAGGAAATATTAGAAGAAGAGTGATAAAAATACTAGTGAAAGCACAGCCCAGAGAGGTGGTCCTGTCACATGCTATGTGATTGCACTGGAACTTATCCAGTTGTGTGTTATGTTCACACAGTTCTGATATAACATTCGAGGACTAACTATCCTGAGGTATGCTGTTTGTTATCTGTTTGTCATGAAATCAAGCATACTGAGCATGCATGATGATGACCTGACCTATTTTATGAGATTTGGTATTTACGACGTGGCTGTTACGAAGGTCAATTAAAATGCATTTGGACCTCATATCATTGAGCATCATGTGTGGGAGATCTGTTGTAACTATCTTGTTTTATAGTCAGGTAAGCACAAGCTTTGTTCAATGGTGTTTGGCATTCTAAAGGAGAGGCAACTTGCTATTTCATGCCATGAAATAGATTGACCTGAGATATTGAACTGCTAATCTCTACTTTAAATCTTCCAAAGATGTGTCACACTGACTATCAATCTCTGGTGCTTATACAATCACACCTGATGGTGCCAAACTATAAAATTAATTTTGTGGCAGCAGTTCCAGCTTTGATGTTGTTATGTTCTTATAATTATACTCTTCAAATAACTTTCACCAGTGTTACAGGAGAACGAGTGATAATCAAAGATTGTGTTAAGTAAGATTCCTTAATCCGATTGGTCAAGTGCCTAAGCTGCTATGATCATAATGTGCTCAATACCCACTGATAATCTACTGTAAGGTAATTATGTAAGTCACACCACCACCAATTAACCAGGTAGCATAAGAATAAAAACCAAACCATTTAGTAGCTTTGAGAGTGGGGTTTGTTAACTGTAGGGCTTGGCAGTCGAGGGAAGTAGATTTGAAGTTAGCGCTGAGGAGATTTGGTTGGATATTCTAGGGTTAGGCAGAGATGTTCCTGCAGAAAGGGAGGCATGTGTATATAGTCAGGTATGAATGGTATGGTTGAAATAGGGATGGATCTAGTCTAATTCTTCACCACAGCAAAAAATAAAAATAAATAAAATAATAAAAATAATATTAATTAATAATAATAATGATGATGATGATGATGATGATAAAAATAAAAATAAAATAACAACAACAACAACAATAATAATAATAGTAATAATAAGTTAATAAAATAAAATAAAATAGAAAAAAATAAAAAAATAATACTAATAACAATAAAATAAAAAAATAATATATATAATATTTTATAAAGACATGCTTGATATTAAAACAAACAAAAAATTATAAATAACTGAATACAGAAAAATTGTGGAGGTCTTCCGTTCAAGTTCAAGCTCTTAAGAGTGGCCACCCAGCAGCCAGGCAAGTCCATTCCACAATCTCATTGAACCACTCACACTTAGGCTGATGTACAACACCTACTTCACTAGTAGTTCCTTCTGGCTTCTTGCCATGTCTAAGATGATGGCTTTTTTCCACAAAGTAGAATGTCCATTATCCCATTCATGTTCAGGAATTGCAGATATAGCTTTAGCACACTTTTTACAGGCACCTTGACGTTCTTTCATTCTGGTCTCCAGTCTTCTGTTGGTTTCCCCTACGTACTACTCCCATAGTTGCAAGGGATGAAGTACACAATGCATAAGTGTATATTAGCTGGTAATTCATCCTCACTCTGCTTATTTGTGCCCTCAAAGTTCTTTTCAATCTGAAAATGGCTCTGATGTAGAATATCCTGCAGATCCTCCTGATCTTCACTGATACCTGCTACATAAGGAATTATTACCATAGGAACCTTCTTTTTAGACCCATTAATGCTTGAATCAGTGTATATACTTATCTTCTTTTTTGCAATTGGATGAATCTGAAGAGGAAATGTTGATGAAGAGTTGTGGGTAACTATTCTTTATAGAGAACTTATTGAATTGTTTTCTTCCTTCCATAGGTCTTCCTTCTCTGTCACTACTCTAAGTTCACATGCTGGATGCATGTGCCAGGGTGTGGCTTGTATCATGTGGTGAATAGCTGAGGTGAGTCTTAGCATCTCATTATTCCTGATGAAGGTTAGAGCGTCTAGTCAAAACATCGAGAGAGTAAAATTCAAGTGAATTATTGAAAAGGCATTGTAATTTTGTTATGTCAGCTAAGAGTTTGGTTGAGAATTATTTATTTATACTACTAAAACTGTAGGGTGATATCTTGATCAACAGTAGAATGGGGGAACAAACACCATAATTATTATTTTGCATTGTATTCGATGTGTATCACAGTCCATGGGTCATCACCAGTTTATAGTTGTTGAATCTGTGATGTTGGCTCTGCAACCATTAATAGTGAAAATTGACCAAAATAAAAAATATTTTGTAAATGTATAGACATTTCATCAGATTTCAATAAGGTATAAAAAAGTCTAACAATCACCTTTGCATAATTCCTACATGTGGCTTTAGCTAATGACAGAAATTATCTTTAGAAAGAAAAACATGTAGTTAAGGTCCTGAAACTATATTAATTCTTAGCATTGAAACTATCAAACATAACTCCACCCATCTTTAACAAAAAATGATGTGCTAATATAGGTATACATTTGCTGAAGTCTCTATAGGTTTGGCGTCACTTGTTCCAGAATGGATTCACTGAAAATTATGTAGCCAGCCGTGGATTCCAAGATTGATACCAGACGAATAACCAAGTCCGAGAAATGAGGTCTATTCTCAGGCAGGTAATCCCAGGACTTCATTATAACTTCTTCAAACCTATTAAATGGATTCGAAAGATTACAGTCTGTGTCAAGTATGTACTCTTGTGCAGAGAAATATTTTCGGGGTTTTCAAGATAATTCTTCCACCAAACATTTTTCGTAGACTTGGAAGAAGACATACAATTTCCACCATTTGAAAATAGTTGTTCTATGTATTATAAATTAGTAGGTAATCTTTAATAATGTATAGTTTCACCTCACCCCTTCTAAACTAAAGAAAAATAATAAAATAGATTAAAAAAGGGCTTAAATGGAATGTCCAATCCAATGTATGGACTTAGCTAGTGCTCTATGTAAAGTGATCTAATGTTTAGGGGGACAGCGTTGGTTGAATGCTTCCAATATATTATATATACCTTCCTTGAGATTATACCAAAAAACTTCTGTTAAATAAAGCATACCATAGAGAATAATGACTCCAGCAGCATGTCCAATCCTATACATAATAAATTATCATACCAGCACTAGTTCGCTATGATCTTACATCTCATTGGAGCATGCTGCATTGAGAGGTTTTTCCATTCTGTAGCCACTCTCCAGCTCAGTAAGCATTTTCATTTGGTTGATCCAGCGTAGGGAATCTTACCACCACTGAAGACTTCCCAGCATGTCACACCATATGCCCACTACATAAAGGATATTATTGTGCATATAATATAATTGAAGATGGTTGAACTAAACAGAAAAGAGACACCATTGGCATCAACATAAATGAATCTTATCTGGAACATTAAAAAATTCATCTTACGCAAATATTAGTTACACTGTCAAGTATCTATTCAGCTAGACCATCAAATAATCCACTACTCAAATCTGTAGGTATGGCCACACTATAGGCACCAAAATGAAATTTGGATGATTCTGTTCTGTTAAATTTCCTTTATCATATTCTGCCATGCCATATTCTCCAGTTTTATATGTGATTGTTCCTCCTTCTCCCTTTCCTCTTTGAAATCCATTGGACTTTGACTAGCAGAGCATTCATAAAACCCTTTTATTTATCTATTATTGGCTACTGAAGCAAGCCCCCATTGTGGAGTTGGATAGGAAAAAACTTGGCATTGCTGTACATGACAGCTGTACATGACAATGTATATGTATGTATTCACCATCAGTTCAGAAGCTGCAAAAAAATATGCCCCACATAAATAATGCAGGTTATGTAAATCACAAATGGTCATCACAGTTAAGATAATGGTTGAGAAAATGACAGTAGATACAAAGCTGGAGCAGACAAATGCACATTCAAGTCAGATTGTGTTGCACAGTTAATAGCTGACATGAAAGAACCTGGAGTTTCAGCTATAATATGCTCCAAAGGTGGTAGTGTAATACTGCCTTGGATTTGCTAAACTGGAAATTATTGTCTCTGTAAAGATGGGGAATATCTGAGTGGTTCGCACATCAACCTTGAATAAATTTGGAATTTTCTTTCCCTTTCTCCATCGCATCACTAGCCACTCAATAACTTACATATTATTATTATTATTTTTTTATTAGCAATGCTGCGTAAAATATTATGAAGGGAAAATCAATGGCGAATAGGGGCATGGGAGGCTAGTTCATCTGTAATGGCAAGTTCATAGTACAGAGCTATCATCTGGTTGGCTGGTTAGTTAATCGCATAGGTAACAGCTTATAAGCATTCTTGCTATAGTTGCTTTCCTATGTCAACAATAGTTAGAGCAAATAATACCTGGCGAAAAGCCAGCTGAATACTATTGGTTTTACATATAATGAGCTCACACTTTATTATGATGAGGTAATAAAATAAAATGGGCGACTAGAAATTAGGAAGTCTCTGTAAAGGACAACTATTCCAAAATGTGATTCACTGTAGTACTGTAGTCAGTAATACACTAAGTACAATTACAATTTACCACATCAGTTTTCTCAGAGAATATTCCATCCCCTAAGCTTTCTGGAGACATCCACTTGACTGGTAGCATCATACCTTCTTCTTTCTGTCTAATGTAGTCCTTGGATGGGTTAATTGTTTGAGAGAGACCAAAATCAGCCACTTTTAACACAAAGTGAAAGTCAATCCTATAAAATTTGACCAAAACATAATTTTATGCTTATATTATATATATACGTATGCTTATATATGAGTAAAAATAGTGTATGCTTAAAAGTTGTCCTAAAAAATATGATAAATGGTGTATTTTCTTCTTAAGGGGGGTGTTTACCACGATTCTATATTTTCACTTAATTTGTCATAACTTCATTATTTTTAATTTTTTGTAAGTCATTTTTATGTCAAATGTAGTCCATTTGATGCTCTTTCCAATGATATGTTTAATTTGTGCATAGCTACTTCCTAGATCAAGATATGGTAAACTGAATACTTCCCTTCTCAGTGCAATAAATGAATAGCTAACCTCATACTCTGACTTTCACACTTAGGTTGTGCTAATCACAGCCACTGATGTGTAAAATGCATTGACAGAATTTACACATCATGTAGTGTTGGGGAGTACTGGAGGTCAACAAAGAAATTTTTTGCCCCACAAAACCAACCATACCTTGACCTAGCTTACCCCTATCAAAATATTCTCAGTGGAAATGATAGAGCAAGAAAAGAGCTTCAAGATGATTATATTGAAAGTTGCCCCATCTATTAGAAAAAATGAGTTATATACTTTTTTGTGACTACGGTTCCACCACTTTGGTAAGTTGAGAAAACGAGCCACAAAGTTACAGTAAGTTGATTGTCATATTGCACATAATATACATCTTTCTTTATAGTGACTCTATACTGCATGTGTACATAAAACAACGGGTATTGGCCTTTCAGCTGGTTCAGCTAAAGGGAAAGGCGGCCTTTCTTCTGCCACAGGCATTTGCTGACGCTGAACTCCCATGAAACCGCTTACTCTTCTTAGGAGGCATCTTGCTCGAGCAGCCAAAAAAATGTCACGTAATTGACTGGACAGGATGCGCAGGTAGTAGTAAAAGAATTCAGGACTGCTCAGTAATCAGGAAGTAATGAATAAGCTATGTTTTGGCAAATTTTCAGGCTTCTAGCTATAACTGTTTGCAAACGCCTCCCGCTTTTGCAATAGCCATCTTCCTCCAGTCTTCGTCAATCTTTGGTAAGAGGTTTTCTCCTGGATCTTTCTTGAAATAGATGCAATAAAACAGCTATAACTTTTGAATGGAGCTTTCAAAAGCTCTGGAATTTGAAATGCCCATGGCTTATAGACCAGAGTATAGAATGATACAATATTTTTATTTATTTTTATCTGAAGAAAATTCATGGTAAACACCCCCCTTAATTCCATTTTAGCAATGTGTATTTCTAACAGGACTTCATTTTGAAATATTTTTGCTTCAATTAACTATACTTTCAATAATCCTTCATTGAATAAACCACATACATTTACTTAAAATGTACATTAAGCATGCAGACTCTGGTATGAAACACAAATAGCATAATATATACTCTAGTAAAATGTGAGAATAGCCATCTTTACACAAGTGTTACCATTTTCAAGTAAAGGTTGCTTAGGGGATCTGCAAGACTGGGTTTGGAGCATGCAGCTATTGTCTAGAACAACTTTCTTGGTAAGACTGCTAAACTACTCATTGAAGAGTAAAGATGGCCCTACAAGCATGTGCTCTAGGTAATATAGAATGCACATTCAATATATAAGTACCCTAAAATAAAGCATGTTGAATAGATCTGGTGGAAGCAAATTTCCATATGCTATGTTAAGATAATTAGGTATTTTCCATCACAAGATCTATGCACTACAGTTTGAATGATCCCAGCACAACAGCAAAAATGTCAGGTAAGAAATTGTCAAATAAACTACAATTTTCCTGTCTACATTAATTTGCATAAAATAACTCTTTGGCAAGGTTAATAGAGTCTTGTGAATGTGTACAAACATCACAACATTATTATTTAGCCGAGTGGACAAGTGGTCACATACATCTTTGCTCTTTTTCAACAGAATGTTTGTGTAGCTTTAAACCACAGTTAATGCCTGTACCACATGCATAAAAAGGTGTTGATAAAACTAGTTACTTACATGTGCCATAGCACACCCACCTCAGAATGCTCATGGTTTGGAAAACCACCACTCCTTTGTCATCAACATTTTCCATTGAGATAGCCAACCATAAGGAATGCATCTATATTCTTTAAGCATCCTTCTACTTTCCTAATGGCCTCACATTTCCTAGTTTTAGGACTTGACACATGTTAACAAAGCTTGAAAATGGTCATACTGAAGCCAACATGGCCACTTTTGAAACCAGGCTGGTTGAACACATCTGAAGATCGAGCTTCATTTGACCAGACCTTCATTTAAATTAAAGCAAGCTGGCTGGTTAGGTTTATCACTCAGATCTCTAGTTGACTGCTTGCTGACTTCATTGCTGCACTGGGTACATTACTGTCTAGTACTCACTGACCTTTTTCTTCCTACCAAAAGGTCTTGAATTATGGTGTGTTTTATTTGAATAATTAATTTTATTGTGCTTTAGCATACTGGATAACCTTTGGTAAGAAACTAGCCATAGTCTAAGTCATTTATATAAGAAAAGGCTAACGCACTCTTTAGGAAGGAAATTGTGTATACAGTTTTGATCTTCTAGTTGTAAGGCTTTTACCTCTGGGATCTGAACATACCATGTAAATAATAAAAGTAAGTTAACCCATGCTCCAAGATGAATTTACCACTCTGCAAATGAGTGGAGTTAAATTTAAATCTATCCATGGAAGATCAACCAGAGTACTTTCCCAGCCTTGATGTGGGGTCTGGCAGTCGATACAATGATAATATCCAAGAATAATCGAATTTATAATTATTTTATCAAAATGGAAGCATTTTAGATCATAAATACTGTAATAAAGATTGGCACAAGCATCTGTTTTTTCCAGGTTGAAGCTCTGTCATTTAGGAACTCATATTCAGGGGGGCACTAATGATCAATTGTCTAAATGGATGTTGTGCTTTCTGAGACCTGTAACATTCTTCATGCAACATTTTGATATAATCTTATTTTTACATATTTCTCAAACTTGTTGTTTTATTAAAACCCTCTTTTCTTTACTGTAAAATAAAACTCTAAATTTTTTCATTCAACCAAATACAGAAATGTTCCATGACTTTGAAGTAAGTGGCCTCTTCAAAGGACTATATTCATTTAACACTACATAGGTAAGTAGTATTTCAGTTGGAGTTTTATCTTGTAACAGGTATTAGAGCTACCCAGAACACCAGTTTGATCTCTAGAAATGTTCTGCTCTTTGAGACAACTTAAATGTATGATCACAATTAATTTTGCAGAAGATTCACCCAATAATGACTTACCTCTCAAATTTTTAAACTCGTAAAAACTTATAACTTTTGGTATCTAATTAGTTTGTATGGAAAAGCATAGACATTTGACCTTCAGTCCCACACTTGTGTAAAGTAATATTACTGGATGTAAATAAAATTAAGATTATGACTATTGCCCAATTGATCGTAAAGACCGCTCTGCAAGTACCACATTACTGCAAGGGCAAGTTAAGAACACATTTATGTCTTAGATATCTGTATGTAGTAAGCCTGTAGAACTCACATGCAATTTCTGGCTGCCAAGTCTCTGTGTACTACTCTTTTATTAGCCAAATATTCCATTCCTTTGGATATCTGTAAGCAGATATTTATTAGCTTGGAGGCAATAGATACCTGCGAGATAAAAAGCCGTGATTATATTATGTATAGGCTAACATCATAAATCTCACAAGGAGGCTTTACAAAAACATTATCCGCACAGAATCATCACAATTTAATGATATAACCAGTTCTTGTGTTGCCATTTGTTTTTGCAAGTGCACATCTTATTTAACAACTACCATTTATGATATCTGTTTACATACTGCTGTTTGATCCATCTCAATTTCAGCTGCTATGCATAAATTATTTCTCTCCTTCTTCAAATATGAGAGAAGGCTGCCGTTGAACATATAAGGCATGACAATGTAAGGGATTTGACATCCATCAAGGCACACTCCAGTGAGATTGAGGATGTTAGGGTGATCGAAGTCAGACATCTTGGAACATTCTTCTAACAGACCTCTGACCAAAGTTTGGTCATGAAAACCTATGTAGAGTATACAAAATGCACCTATGCAGATAAACTGAATTATTTTTTACAAAACCATACCTTTTAGTGTTTTCACAGCCACCACTTTACGGAATGATTTGTCAAATCCCTTGGAGAGATGACCTTTGTAAACAATTCCATACTGGCCTAAGTCAACATAAAAATGTATAATACACCAAATAGTGTTGAATGATATACAGTAAACTAAATAGTTTTTTTGCAAAATGTCAGTATCCTTCCAAACTCAATCAATATAAAAAGGCCATGCCAAAGAAAATGGTGTCCTTTTTATGCTTAGATTTTATATATACACAACAAATGCAATGTTTGTTGTAGGGTTATTAACTCATTTTTTTCTAAAATTCGATGTGATTAGAATAGCAATTACATTAATATAAGACTTCTTCTTTGATATCGATCAATGTTAAATTGTCCATATATTTTAATTTTTTTAAAATAAGGAACAGCTGCTCCATTGTGACAGTGTCACAGAATAGTACAATACTCAAAGAAACACCTAGGAAATCTAAGGGTTTGCCAGACTCTCCTTTTTCAAAGCTCATTTTTCTCATCTGCTGCTGGTGTATGCATGATCAATTTTTTTTTTGTGTAGTCAACATATTTCATGTTTTATTAATTATGAACAAGGTATGAACAAGGTAAAAACAGGATAATTAATACCAATGAAGAATTCCAGTTCTGTATAATTATGTGCTTAAATAAATAAGCCATAATTATATGAAAGGGAATTTATAACCTCTTACTATACCTAAACATGAAAAATGCTTTGTCAAATTATGAAAATAGGTGATACAACCATAGAAGAAATCTTGGAGGTTAAGATAACACAACAGACTTTTATAAGCTAAAAATAATTTATTACTGTCTGGTCTGGTTATGCAGAGGAGGGAGGGTATCCCACCTTTATGCCTACCCTGTGTGGCATCTGCTCATTGATTGCACATCTGATCCTACCAATTACATCCAAACTCCCCTGACATTTTTCACGTTCAAAATCAATCTTGGTTAAGTAAACTATGTGGTAGCTACTCCCAGATATACCATACTTTACACAATACTTTGCGATATCATCTAAGATAAACCAGTGCAACTGTTTGAAAACTCTTTTTAGAAGCAAACAATCTCATCCCAAAAATATCTCCTTGATAAAGTTTGATAGTGCACATTACTACTATGTACATGTTCTATTAGATGCACATCCTAGTGAGCATATCTTACTTTGCTAGAACAAATGAGCACCAAGGATCTCTGATCAGAAAAGGGCTTTTGTATTAGAAGAACATTAGATCGTAACAAAAGTAGTTGTTGAAAATCTTCTTTGGTAGGTGTCCTTAATAAACACATCTTAGTGTGAAAGGCATTGGTCTTGCTCTCACTATAGAAAGTATTGGTTATACACATATTAGCTTCACCACCAAGGGAAAATATTTCACAAAACATTGAGGCAATTATGACCACTCCTGTTATTATCCATGAACTTCTAGCTACCCATTTTCAGAGCCCTTTGCATCCATCAGCCAATCATTTAGCAGCTATTACTTTGCATCTCCCCCATAGCCTATGAAGTTCCAAAATATGTTTCAAGATGTAAAAAATTGGACATCTGGCTCATGAAGGATGCCAACTTCATGCCAGATGCAGGAATTTTCATATTTGTCTTGGTGTCCAAGTACGTTTGTGGACTAATATACTACAAGGACTAGAATAAGTTGTAACACAAATGCTTGAGCTTCTTCTTAGTCCACTTGTAGAATTGCATTTTCATAGTTTAGCTTCAAGAACAAGAGGCTTGCTAGTGAGATTATTTCTTCATGGAGAGGATCCTATAATTATCTCCTTCTCTCCATTCTCCATTGGGCCAGTCAGAAAAGGAACAGTCTGTGGGTTGGTGTGATTTAGATTAGCATTCAGTAGTTGCCTATTCGCAGTTAAGTGCCATTTTTCTTACAGATTGTGATTAGAAGTGGTGGACTTAAACCAGAATTTACTTGTGTTATATGAAAGCTGATGATGCTTTATCATTTTAAGGATAAACTATTGCAAGTTTATGCTCTACTAGCCCAACAGTACACTCAATCCTCTCTTTTTACCTTGTCCAACAAGTTCATTCATCTCCAAATTACGACAATCAATAATTAGGTGTCTTGGAATATTCCACTTCAAAGAACTTTGTATTTTGTTTGTCTTTACCAATTCAGATTCATCTGGAATTTTTTTTTAAGATAACAAAAATGAAGTAGTTGTATATACATACTGTTCAGCCATAATAATTATATAGTATATATATACACTGTTCAACCAGAAATGTTTCCAGAAATATTGCTAGTGAAAATATTGGACTATTCCAATATTGATGGTATAAAAACTTAGCAGTGGCTGTAAAAGGGTGGGCCTGGTGTACTTGGGCAAGATTAAGCACAACTGTGGACTGGTTTGAATTTGATAGAAATGTGAAAGACAACCATAATCCTGACCATAATTCAATGAAAATTAATAGGATACACACTCTGCCATTGACATTGGACTTTGACCTTTAAAAACATAATGATGGTACAAATATAATAAGTCTACCAAATTTAGTTAAAAGATCCACAGATGGATTTTTGTACAAACCTTTAACCATTGACCTTGACATTTGCTCCTTATTACATATTTAATTAGTCCAACAAGTTTGAATCTGCCAATGACTTTTAATTTAATTACAATTTGTGATGACTTTGAACTTTTGAAAATTTATAGAATTGTTCTTTGTTGCACGTTTAATCCTTTCAAGTTCAATGTTTCTACAACACACAGTTCAAGTTAACCGTTGACCATGACCTTTCAAGATTTAATAACTTTGCCTTAACACAAACTCATTCCTACTCATTCCTACCCAGTTTCGTTAAAAAAAATTGGTCAAGCCCTTTTTCTGTAATTAAAATAAAAACAGTACCTGTCATGCATCGCTATGGTGACAAATACATATGAGCTGATTATTACTGAGCCTAATATCCAAAGAAGAAAGCGAGGGTGTTCTAATTTTTATCACCAATAATCTTCATGCTTAATATGATGTTTATGTTATTTACTTATAATTGGAGTTACAGTTTTTGATTGCCAAAGCTTAATTCTCCATCAACATTTCCGGCTACATGTTAGTTATCTGATTGACCAACAACATTATTTGTGGTGTTTTATAACAAAAGATAATTTTAATATTTTAAGAGCAAACTTTTCAAACTGTTCATATTAGTATGCATCTACAATAAGCTAGTGTCTGATATAAGAATGACCTCAATTGAAATAAGCAAACAAAAGCTACCTCAATGTCTACAACAAGTGTAGGGATTTAGAATAATTCCAGTTAAGCAATGGGTGCCTGTGCAGCTTTTCTCCAAAGGAAGGTTTCACAAATCAACAGCTGTAAGGCCAGAATGACATAATTCATGCCAGGAGTTGAGATTATCAGCCGTTTTTTTTGTTACCCTCACTCAGACTGTCAAAACAGAAATAAAGTTTTAGGAGAGCCCACTGGGAATATGTATATACAATTTTAGCGCACGCTGTTCATTAAATAATAATATTATGTGTTTGCGTACAGACACCTATTGTGGTAAATTGGTTAAGAAAATTTTACAGATTTTTTTAAAACTATATCATTAAAAAAGTGTTAAAAATCCTTACCCTTAATCTGTGAGTGAAATTCTGCAGATATACTATATACAAAAGTCAAAAGCATATATATATAATAATATTAAAGGTCTTCTCACCAGTTTCCAAGACATTATCACCATTGCATAAGCACCTTTATAACTACACTAATACATGGATGTGGAAAGCATTCAATACTGGGCAAGAACAGCAATGTCTTCACTATAAAGCTGTAGCATTTATACATGAAATTATGAATCAACCATCATGATTGTATCTACTCCAATGGTACCCCATAGCCCACTTGCTTGAATACTATCTAAATTGTTTCCAGATACCATTAGCATAATGGAGCATTATTACTCAAGATAGAAAGAGAGTAAGAGTTTTGATCCTATAAGTGAGTGAGCCCCTTAAACCAACTGGTCAAGACACCTGTGCCAAACAACAATGAATATCTTATACTAAATCTCTATAATTCCTAGATATACTTCACTTATTAGTTCAGGGAAAGTATATAATTATAGTTAAATTGAGAGCTGTACACTCTAAAACATTATCCTTCATTACCTTAAAGCCATTATGTTCTTTCTCTTTCTGGACCAGAATATCATGATGATAATAATAGACAATATAATGGTAAAAAATGCTGCAATAGCTCCAATTGTAGATCCAATTATTGTGCCAGTATTGTCAGCAGGAGAAGTAGCAGTCTTTTCTGGTTTCATTGCTGCAATTAATTTTTTATGAATTTTTAATATTTGCATAGATACTTTACCAAATATGGCACAATGGTTCATGGACACACTACCTTGTGAATGATAGAAAATTGGTCTAGAAACAAATGAACTTTAGGTGTTCCATCAAATATCAGTTTTTATGAAAGTACAGATATTTATTTTTTATATTGGTTGTTGAAATATTTATGAACTTTATTGTACCTTGTATGGAATTGCCCCTACATCTCGACATTCAAAATACCATTTTCTTAGTTGATTTTTTTTCCTTACTTCAACTGCTTAAAGGTCAGAGTAAAATCAATGAAGGGCAAACTGAATTCAAAACAAAAAATCAACAAAAACATTAACTGCTTTACCAAAACTATAATTTTTGCAGAAAATAAATGGTCTCGCAAAACTGGTTTACAGGACTGAATTATTTATGTTTATGTCTGTTATTATTTAGAATTGTCTTTAGTTTCATTCTTGCTATTCTTTGCAGATACTTCTAAATCTTGTCTCAATCTTTCAGGTAGCTTCACAGACACCTCATCGTTTGTAGACTATGAGTTCCAAAAGCAATCTCGATGATTGCATCTGACTTATGAAAGTGCCTTGTATTGATTGCAGTCTGTCATGGGGAAGAGTTATAACAGATAATTATGATAAAAGTCAGATTGTTATGACACTATGTTTTGAACATAGCATTTTAGGCAGGTTTGAGCATAATATTAAGCATTGTTTAGCCTAGTCATATTAGCCTTGTTTGAGAACAACATATGATGTATATTTTGATAGTTTGGCAGCTTTTAATATTGTGGTGTGTGCATGGTTTTGAGAAGTTTGATTAAAATTAGCATAATTTAGACTAAAACACACATGCAAACTACATTCAGTAATAAAGATGGAAGTTAACAATTTGACAATTTTATTTACTTTTTTAAGTGTAATGTTTTTAAGTGCTATTGGTCGGCTTTGGAATCATTTACAAGTTCACTCTTACAGATTCATACCAATGTTTGACTCACTTACTTGAATCACGCTCACTAACTCATAAACATCCACTTTCTCTTAAACAGACAGATTCACACACTGAAACATACACATAAACACACACACACACTGACTCGTATTATAAGTTAACTTAAGGCCCCAGAATACTCACTGTCAGTTGTAACTTCAAGACTCATGCCTGCTGTGACCTCTGAACCATATTTGCCTACAGCCTGGATGCAATACTTAGTGAAAAACATCAATTGAGATATGTTGAAGGTATAACTGGAGGGAAAGTCCTCAACAGTGACAAAGTCATCATCCACCAGCAGTGTGACGGAACAAGAGCAAGTCCCATCAGGATTAATATTAGCTGTACTGAACTCACATGCCTAAGGGAGTTAGGAGGAGGGAAATAAAGAGAATTGAGGGTGGTGAGTGTAGGACGAAATATGGGAGAAGGGAGGTGCAGGGAGGTGATAGGTGAGAATTGGAAAGGGAAGAACAGGGGAGAAAGGGAAGGAGGAAGGATGGTGAGAGGTAAGATGAAAGAGTAAAAGGGAAGAGGAGGTGCATAGAGGGAGAAGAAGACATTTATGAGGGAGCTATAAATACAGACAATGTCCACTGTATTCTTTATCTAGAAACCAAAATTCATTGTATTATTATTTTTATAGAACAAGAGGTCTGTGAATTTCTTTTATTAGCTGTTGTGGGACTTACTGTATATGTGACAGTCCCAAGTAGAGATCAAAATCCATTTTTTATATATATATCAATAACTTAGGCAATAGTCCTCATCTCTATAACACTCCTTTTAATTAACATTCTAATTGACATTTAACCTAAGTGCCACACCGCAGGGCTCCATAATTAGCCTGACATGCATTACTATTTCAATATACAACATTGCTTTATTGATCGCTGACTTCTCTCATTTCTTTTCCATTTTCTACTGGGTAAAGCAGGGTAATTGTATGATACATTGTTCTTTCATTACTTTTAAATAACTCAGTTAGCTAGTAGGAATTGATAAATAAAAACAATCGTGTTCAGGCAGTTCCAATACTTACCTTTTCAAGCGATTCTTGAAACCTGTTGATGCTTCAGGCTCATGCTAGTCTCATTTCTCTTTGTTGGAAACAACTCGACGAATTAAACAAAAGGATTAGCAGACATTATAATCACCTTCTCAATAATCAACTTCAAATTGACAGCACATTATTTGTTTATAAGCAGCATGATAGCAAGTACTTTGATCTGTTTTTGAGACTTACCATATCCAGATTGCTACATCCATCAAAAAGCTTGACAATTCTGCTGCCTCAAGTAAGTTATTAGAGGTATGGTTTGATCTGGGCTAAGGAGTCCTGCCCCACTTTTCCAGAGAGCCTCTTCAAAGTTTACCTGGGCACTCCATACTTGTTTGCTGTATGGAGGAGGGCATTCCACTTTTTATTGCCAATGGTGCACCCTACATGAACTTTTCTTACAACTGATTCCACTTCTTCTGGCAGCCACGTGTCACTAGCTGATGCAGAGGCATGAGCGAATCTAGCCTGTCTCTCTTTTTCACCTTTGGTTAGGTATTACTATTTTGGAAGTTGTTACTAAAACATAAAATATGGCCACGAACAAAAGCACTGGCTGGCTCACCTGCTAACAAGATGCTTAAAGATAAACCTTGCTTAGCAAATATGCTGGAAAGGTGCCTCCAATTGGCATATTTTGTTCATGATATGCAGATAATTTCCCAATAATTTGGTAATCAGTCAAGCTGCAGGTTAGCTATGATTGTGCACAATGTCATCATGTGATCACCTACAGTAGTAGCTTCTACACCACTCACCACAATGGCCAATTTCTGAATCGGATTGAATGTGGCATCATGGAGACTGACACTGACTGCAATGGATGTGTTAGTGATAGTGCCATTTACCACCGGCTGGGGGGGAACAGGCCAGAGCTGTACAGACACTGACACAATACTGCTGTTGAGGACGCCATTGTTAGCTAACACCTAAATAGGGGTGAAGGATGAAATAGTTAAAAACCAAAAAATATACAACAAAAAATAAAGCACTCGATATCCTCAGCTCCATTGAATAGCTCGCACAATAATTAGAAAACACATACAGCATAAATAAATAGTGTTTCTAAGGAATTTATTAGCAGAATTGAGGCAGATCCTTTGAAATGATATAATTAGACTTTTAAAAAATTACTGTGAAAAAGATGGATCAGAAGATGATACCTTATCCACTGCAAGTTTAAGCATATACAACCAGTGCAGCGGCAAGAAGGGAGCTAATTGAAACACCAAACTATTTATTATGAAACATATTTTATTATGCAAGAAACAGAGACAAAATTTGGAAAATTCTTTAATATAATTATAAAGTGTTGATGAAAGTATTAGGGCTTAGTTCGCTTATTTTAGTATTAAATAGATGAATCTGGTTTTTCTGCAATGTCATGGCCATACCTTGACTTATTATGGATATGCAAGTCATTAACTTGCTCTTATACACATGAAAATAATAAAGCAATAGTACTTTCCATAAGAATAATTTGGCAACACCGAGCTCATTAGTCCCCATAGCTGACCAATGGCAAGTCTTCTGAGAAAACAAACTTTTATACTACAGTTCATTTTATTAAAGAGCAGAATATAAGTTAGAGCAGAATATAAGTTATATAACTCTGGAATGGTGTGGTGATAAAACTTGATGCAGAAGTTACAGACCGTTAAGATACCCCCAAAAGCTCCTAGCAGCAACCATAGAATATCCTCCCCAAATTCATCATGCGAAACATTTATACTTCAAACAAATATATTAGCATAGTTTGAAAATCTTTATTTCATTTTTTCAAGTCCCCAAAGTGTATCTATATATCATGCACCTGTAAAAAAAAAAGTACAATGGATAATGGTGGCATTTATAAACATGATGACCACGAATAAAGAGGCCCTGACTTGCTAAACATTATTATAACACATTATATTCTATGTGTGCAACAATCTTGTCATTCTATTTAATACATAGCAATATATGCATTTAAATTAGTGTTATTATACGTCAACTTTCTTGGAGGAAAGGGTAGGCTGGGCTGGCAATAGGGCATACCAGGCAATGCCTGGTTGACAGGTGCTTAAAATGGACTGATGCCTTGATCAAGCCAAAAAAGTGCTACACTGGCCCATTGAACATTTTGTGATCTCCATAAATTTGTCTACTAAATATTCCTCTTCTTTCTAAGTCAGAATCATGAATGGAAACAATTATTGTCACCCAGTAGAGATCAGGTGATCTATAATCACATGCAGATACAACTTTCTTCTGAAACAAATGGTCCTGCTGGCTACCAACACATATTAGACGTGACACTTGTCAATTTATATTCTTGTTGTTGTTGTTTATGGTAATAATGTTCTTAATAGCATTGTTGTTGAGGATGTTGTTTTTGTTGTTGATTATGCCTTTGTTCATGATGACAATTTTTGGGGGGTGATGATGTTCTTGTTGTTAATAATGATATTGTTGCCATGCTGTTGCCATGCTGTTTGATAATGTTTTTGCTGTTAATATTGATGTTATCGTTAGTTTTGTTAAAAATGTGCAAGATGTCTAGACTAGTTATACCTAGTATTTGAGGGAATTTATACAATATATCTCAAGAAACATATTTTAGTATGTACAAATGTATCACAGATTTGGAAGGACACAATAACAACATGCCTAGTGTATAACTTGTTGTAGACATGCCAAGTGTATAACATGTTGTAGACATGTCAAGTGTACAACATGTTGTAGACATGCTTTACCTGAATGGTCAGCATAGAGCCGGGTGGATTATTGTTCAAGCTTATATTTGGTGAAGGTCCCTTACTGGTGCCGGTGTTCAATACGGTCACAATATAAGTAAGGTTGTCTCTGTTGCCCCATATCTGAGTCGGCTCCATCCATATCAGGAACACACTGGATGTGCCCAATACAGTGTAGGTTACTTGCCTGGGTGAGTCAGGGACTATAGAGATCATGCAAATATCTGAGTCTTAGACGATGACAAGAAACATAATATACTAACAAAAGAATAGCAGCAGCAATGACATTGTGAATAAAATACAACTGCAAGCAACAAACACAAGTCATAATTATCATGACTCACCTCCCTCCAAGGTTAAATACTGATATTGTATAGGATATGCAAAGAATGGAGCGGCAATTGTGTACTGGTTTCTGGCTTCAAATTCAATGATATAATTAGTATATGGCAATAAGTTGCCAAGTTCAATTCCCTGCCTCCTGGTGATCTGTGTAACAATATGCAGGTATGCACAAGCAATCAAACAGGAACAGCATTAAACAACATATTTTACAAAAGCATGGATTAAAAAATTATTTGCCTACAATTATCATAAATATGTATGTATTACATGTACTGTTAGCACTGGTCATTAATATGGACTAGTGGGACCATGACATTTATGTTTTCTTGAAGCAGATTAGGGAGTACATTTGTTTTGAGTTAAGTTGAGACTATGATCTCTGTAACATTTTGAGATATGCTACACTTAAATACAAAAGTTCGAATTCTCGAATTCAATCAAGTGCACTCTATTAAGATTCTGCATGGACATTTACTGCATGATATGGCCGAGGTCACTAGTCACCGGCTCATCCATCAAAATTATAAACTATGTGCTATATATGAATGTGCAAGAAATACTTTGGGTCCTTAGTTTAAAAAAATTGAGAATGCAGGTAATTTTGGTGATGTGCATAACCTAGCATCCTTGAAGCCCTTCGTTTATGACTCAGCATGTGAAATAATGGACTAAAACACTGGTTTTCTATGCAATGAGAAAAAGTGAATGACATAATTCATAATTTATAAAAGAAAAAAATCTAGCAGAAGATGCATTATCTTGTCATAGTTTGCAACTGAAATGTGCTGCAGCCAAAAGATGGAAGTGCTCTGTACGGGACAAGCCTCTCAGTCCAAGTTAACCCTTTTAATGTGGTTGTCATGTCAACTAATAGTAGCTATGGAATTTATTTATAAAAGGCGAAAAACTGGTGAGTAGCGAGCGTAGCTAACTTTAGCTTCTTTGATCTCGTTCTAGTATGGGCATCCACTATCAGAGTTAGATATATCTGAAGGGAAACCTCTAGAGTAGATAAAGGTTATAAGAGCACAGAGCACCAGAACAAAAGCTAGTTATCCACAATTGAGAGTTTTCATATAATATTTATAAATAATCTAGATCTGTTGCTGGATAACCATACTAGAACAATATCAAACAAGGCTTATAAAAGCACCAGAACTTGGGTAGGTATACTATATATATAAAAGATAACTCTCAAGAGTAGATAGTTAGCTTTAGTTTTACTAAAGAATCTACTGGATAAAGTGATGCTATGCTTTTTTGTAGTAACTAGGTTATATAAATTTTGTTTTCACTAACATACTTACTGAGAGCTCTTCTCAGGCATTCCACTTAGGCATACTTGTAGATCTTAGATATGATATCAACAAAGAATGGGCTAATTTCAAGGCTGGTAAACACCATTTTACATATTATTTTAGATTTTTAATTTCTTGAAAACAGCATTAATTTCTGTGTTCAGGGCTAATTAATTAGGTTACACTAATTAGGCAAAGAATGTAATTTCTACTCTAAAATAGGAAAGCAATAAAATGTATGACAGATGCCAGATTTCTTGAATGGCAACAGTTCTAATCAGCATCCCATGCCAAAGTGCAATAAATAGCTTCCTCATGGAGCATATGATTGTAGAAAGTTCAATGGATGTGTGTGAAGTAGCACTTTGAGATTAGTCAGGTATACATCAACAGTGTTTCATGTGCATTCTTGAAATAACTGAATTAGGCAATAAGGGATTATAATTGGATTTATTACATTGGGAGACCTTGTGCTCAGGCAATTACAAGTGCTTGATAACCATGATCAAGGTGGATGGCTCTGCAGAGATTTAAAAAATGCATCTAGTCAATAATTTACTACTCAGAACTTAACCTAGAATTATGTGTACTAAATAAAAAGTAAGTGATGACTTTCAGAGTATGTCTGTTGCAGGTGTTTACAGTTCAAACAAACTAACTCTCTCAGATAGCCTGGGCAGCAAGATCTGGCCAACTTTGCAGCAGATTATGCAGCAAGATCTTGCAGGTGTCAATGAAGTTCCAGGTGCAAAGAAAAGCAATTTTTTCCTGGGGTTTAGCAAGAGCAGAATAAAACAAAACTTATGTACTCACAAAACAGTAATCTGATTGAGCATACCATGTGCTAAAAGACAGTAAATAGCTTAAGTCCCATCTGTACAGTTCACTGAAAGCATGCAAAGGAACAATGTTCTTCCTTTTGCTATCCTTTGGTATAACTCTAAACATTCTGGATTAGGTGAATGGCGATGATGCAATTTACACCAAATCTAGTGCTACTCATTATTATGAGTGGCAACGAAGCAAAGATGCATTTTGGCACAGATTTAATGAGTTTCAGCAACATTAAATTAGCTATTCAAAAGTTGAAAGGGATAAAGCATCTGTACAAAATGTGGAGTGTGACTATGTTGATGAAGTAACAAAGCAGGTCAACCATGTGGTAAGCAAGACACCTTTCAGAATGTCCCTGTAGACCACCATCTCTGGGTTTCAATATACAAACAAGCTGTCCACAGACTGACAATGAGAAGCTGAATATGACCAAAGAGGATGAAGTAAAAGCTCCAGGTGTCATTTATTATATCCCTTTCTCAATTTTGGTGAATACCATCCCCTTGAGATCAGAAAGTGATCCATAGCAAGTGCATCATGTCAGGACACCTGAACAAAGAATCAAGCTCCAGAAAAGATTTTCAGTATGTATTGTACTACTCCATTGGAAAGAAATGACAGAGTATTCAGTCACAATGAACAATGTTTGGCAACCTACTACAAAGAATGCTTATGTTTGTGCACTTTTAAGCAAGGTGCAGATATCCAAAGAGACAAAATTGTCCACCATGCTAATAAGGTGTCTGAGGCAACAAGTAATACTCATAAGTCCTTCAGAGCAGGCTGAAATGTGTGATTCATGATTAGGGAACACCTAATGCTTTCTCACTTTTTTCTGTGCCAAGTATGACTTACCAGGCATAACCAAATATTTCAGATAACTCAACAATGAGCTTCCAGTAAAGATATCGGAAGTGTCAAACACTTTATATCTGCAACACATTATATCTGCAACTAATTTTTTTTTAATGTTTTATGCATTTCTTCAAATGGTTTTACTTTGAAAGGAACTTTTCTGAGAATAGTTGTCAGTTCTAATGAAGAAAAGAATAACATGAGGTGTTCCTCGCTACCATGCCATTCAATGATTATGGGGTGCTTCCATCATTGCCTATCATGTATCCAATGAGAGGACATAAGCCACACTTTAGCAGACATATGACAAAATGTCAGATACAAAAGTGCAGTGCATATACTGCAAATGGAGGAAATGTATTGGCAGCAACAACAACTGGACTGACCTAGAAAGGAAACAAGATGGTCAATTCACAACCAGTTCGATGATGCTTAAATTAAATTCCCTCCCTTATCTAGGTAGCTTGGAACTGGGCACCTCACACAACTCAGACCACATTTGAGTAAACTCCCAATATTGAAGATTCACCTAGAATTTTGCATTCCAACAAAATTAAGTGAATATATATAATATACCCACAGAATGTGTACATCACCATCCATGTAGATGAAAAGAGAACATGCAATTCAAAATATTAAATGTTAAGAGGTTTGCCTCGGTGATTCCTGTCTCATCTGAGCTGAATTGTTACACTATGTTTTCACAATTTTTTTTTTTTTAACATCAGCAGTGAGATTTCTATAGTGTTGAAAGCTTGACTGGGTGTGACTGAGCAGTATCCTTCCATGGCCTCCTTAACTTTGCTCTCGTCACAGTCATGTCCACCAGCCTTTTGTATTATTCTTATCTCAGACATTTTTAGGTGCAACCCATAAATGAGAAACTAGCTAGTAGAAGTTAAGCAAGTATTGCTGTCAGACAAATAGAATCTGGAATGACTCTTGTCCTGGAATGACTATTGAAATGAATCATACTTCAGCTAGCACGAGGACCATGAATGTTACACGTTAATTGCTTGTGGAATGCAAGGTTGCCTGAAAGAGGGACATGCCCAGATGTCAAATGATGGAAGTTTAAGATGTATGTATGTATGTATGTATGTATATATGTATGTATGTATGATGTATGTATGTATGCATATATGTATGTATGTATGTGTGATGTATGTATGTATGTATGCATATTACATGCATATGCTACTGTAGCTTACATAGTCCACAATATTAAAAGGGGCCTGCCCATTACTAATGTAATAGATGTAGGGAGAAGTGCTAAAGACTACAGCATCACAGCCAGGTCGCAAGGTTACTAGTGGGTTGATATCCCATGACATAACCAAGGTAGTGTTCGTAATCCTAGTCCTTTCCAAGTTAAATATAAATCGAATAATCAGGAGGATTGGTTCAGGTGCAAGACATGTTGTATCAGCTATAAAACAAGCAATGGAGGGATTGGGATGAGGCAGATTTAGAGGTGGAGGGACAGTGGAGATAGGGGGAAGATGAGAGGGACATCGAAAAGTAGAGTGGGGTAGGGGGAGAGAGAGAGATATGACGAAAAGGGGTGAGAAGTAAGAAAAATGAGAATATGGAGGAAAAGAATAAGAAGAAAATGTTGGGAAGAGAGAGGGGATATGTTAAAATATATAAATGGACCATCGACTAATATTGTTAGCACATGATATAAATGCACTTATATGTACACTGTGTATGAAATGCCTACCTGACTTCAACTTTAAACACTATGACTGTATAATTATGTACATTTGTATACATGCATGACTCACCAGGCAGAATTTGTTGCTCAGGACTAAGTGCAGTCAAAGAGGAGGACTGAGTTACATTTGAGATTGTGATCAATAGGTTCGGTTCAGATAAATCTATAGCAAATATTCCACTGTTGTCAGTCCAGTAGAGGAACTTCCCACCATATTCAATATCAGAAGCTGGCAAACCTATATGGAATACATGATAAGAGTGAGAGAACATTTTCCTCTGAAACTTAGTATTTTTTATGCATACCACACCAAAGAGTTTATCTTCACAATGAATGGATGCATGTTATGTCATATGTACATCAGTTGGTGATACCAGTTGAGTCCTTACAACACAGACTGCATTACAACATCATCTCATCATCTATCAAAAGCAGGAAAATATGTGCAGTGTACATACCAACATTTGATGATTGGGAGGCCTCCTCCAGTTTTGTGCGAGACACTAACACAGAGCACATCTGTGTATCTAGCTGACATCCGAGAATATTTCCACTTGTCTTGTCACACACTATTAGCTCTCCAGTCAAAGGATTCAGGGTCAATGCTGGGGTGAGGTTGCTTGACAAAGGGATTGGAGTGTAAGAAGTTGCATTTCTGATCCTCAAGTCAATTTGGTAAAGGGTAGTTACAGCTACTGGCTCTGGTGTTGTAACTGCCCAATAGAAAAACCTGGAAAATACAACAGGGAATGGTTAAATATCACTTCAATTCATGGGTATTGCTCGATGAGAAGACATGTCTTACCCTGTGAATGGATTCATTACTGATTTAACCGTCGAATTTATTGGGATGGTATCTTGCAGAGAAGGAAAGACATTTTCTTGTCTATCAACATCAAAGATGTTCACTCTTATGAGCTCTAGCCTACGAGTGGTAGTGTTCAATCTTGACATGTAGATGAGCTTTTCAATCCAGTCATAAGCCAAGGACACCAAAGTTGTATCCCTGGGCATCATCAGAAATGGCTGCATTATCAATGTTTGGAGTGAGAGGGGAATTGAGGGAGAGGATAACACATAGTGTACAGGACAATTTCACCAAATCACACCCACAAGACCCCTACATCATAAAACCCTATGTGCGTACTGTCAGAACTCCTCCACTGTTGAGAGACTGTGTGTAGATGAGGTTGAGAGTATGATCGAACCAGTACGCCACCCTGTCTATGGTATCCACCACCATTGGGCCCATGGATACTACTGACAGATTCTTGTTGAAGTAAAAGTCAGTACCAAAGTACATAAAACCAGATGACCCCACAGATAGAACTTTCAAAGGAAAGGCAGTGCCTGGTTGATGAACAGTAAGAGTGGTAAAGATTATAGAGAGTGCAGTCAAACTTGTGTATATATATATAACATGTATTAGAAAACATGCTGATTTAGTCAAGTATACATACTTCAACAACACATTACATTCTACATAAAATATATTTGGCTATGAGTATCTATTGCACTTTAGGAGGTTCTGTAATGAGATTCGCAATCAATAATCACACTACTTTTGAGATGAGCCATTGGAGAGAATACTGGTAAGAGTGGAGTTTAGCTCTCTAATGGAGCAAAGATGGAAGTCTATTGTGGTCAAGCATCAGCTGCAAGTAATCAAGAACTCCAAGGAAGACCTAAAAACAACAATTACCAATACAATTGGTGAGAAGTCACCTAATGTTTTGGCTTCAGCCCTGACTGGCTGCGCAGCCCTGCAAAGATCAAACTATAAATAAAATTTATAAATAGAGCTAGATAGAATTTATAAATAGAGCTAGAATTCATGACCTCAGACTATCAATGCATAGGACAATGAGAATTCATGACCTCAGACTATCAACACATAGGACAATCATGATATCATCTAACACTCTGAGATAAGTCCTGTAGAGTGATACAATAATTCTACTACTCTCATACTGCAACACCATAGGCTGTGAAAGCCTGGCTGCAAGGGTATTTAAACCCCTCTACAGTCCAGGCTTGGGCAGTCTCATCCTATCTTCATATTCTGCTACTCGACTGTTGATTTAATATAAGCTACTTAAGATCTAAAACTCTTTTGTCAAGCTTAGGGTTTAGCTAGAAAAAGTTAGGGAGAGACTCTGGTGGCAGCGAATTACCAAGGTTGGTATCTGTTAGGTCTCTTGTGGTTGGAGACTCTAACAAAATGTTCAACTAAGTAAATGGAGAGTTTGGAATAGCATGTGGTGCTCTATTAATTCATTCTCTACTGAGCCAGTTTCCTGGGATCATCAAGCTCTAGGCTTTTTCTAAAGTTTACCCTAGCTCCCTAGTTCTTGCCTTATCTTTAGCCCTAGCTTAGCCTTACTAATTAGCAGAACTGAATTTTGCCTATTAGTCTGGGCAGAGACATAATGACTACCTATCTATCTACAAACTATATACCTTGTCCTTATTTTAACCCCTCATTACAAGAATTACATCTACATTCTGATTCACAAGATGAAACCATAACAGGTAAACAACAGGCAAGTTGAAACTGAGGTAAGCTTATCTCATCTTGTAACAGTGCAAACCTTTGTGAAATTTCAAAGTTCTTAATATGGTGAGAAGTGCACCCTATATCTATATCTAGTATGTTTCACAACAAGAACAGATCATGTTAAACATCATCTCCTAAGTATATGATAGGCTGCTAATTGATGTAGGTACAGCTCACCATTTTCAGTCATGGTGAATGAGATCCTGGATGATGGAAGGCCACTGCCTGCATCATTCTTAGCCACCACCTAGAACAGAACAAGACTTGAACAGTTGAAGTAATTGGTTTGAATTGCATCCTCACCTCCACCTCATAGCTCTGACCCATTATCAACGGAAAGCTCGCTTCTCCTCTAATAGACAAAGCATACACACTGTACGAGTTCCTCAGGTAGAGTTCTGGTGTGTACAACTAATTACACCCACATACATGTTCACACAAATAATAACATACAGCAGTATTCATAAGAGTGGTACTGGACCACATGCAGTATGCTAATACAATAATAATAGAAAGAGGCTCCCACAGGGATATGCCATGGATGCCCATGTATATTGGAAAAGCTGGCTAAACCATGGACCTATGAAAATTGTGCTTTCTTAACCTCCATTGATGGTGTAATAAGTTAGGTTCCCTTTTGGATAGCATGCTTGACCAAATTAACATCATTTTTTTATCAGTTATCCTTAAGGATGATAGGGAAAGAGTGGAATCCTACCATACATTGGATTACATACGGAAGTGGATTGTAAAGCTAGTGATCAAAAATGGGGATGATATGTGTGGACCAGCTGAAAGAAATAGAGCAGTAGGCATACAATGAAACAGAGCTTGCAAATGCAACAGAAGCTCATATATGTGAGCTGGAGTCATAAAACACCCTTCAATGAGAGGAGCTGGAAGCCAAAAATGCTCCATAACAGAAAACCTAATAGCAGAAAGGGAAATACAAATACACAAACTACCCCCGGAAGGCCTTGAGGTACATCAAAGGGGAAAGAATAGCATCAAAGAAAACTAACATTGACCTGACGTTAAAGAATAGCAAGAGGTGGATGCAAACAATTGCAGCACCATCAGAAATTGCAAACATCGGATGCACAATAGTATTTGGTACTGTGGGCAACCTAGCTATATAGCTACTTGATCAAAGAGCATTAATTCTGCCACCATGACCAAAGGACAACGAACAACATACATACACTAATCCACACTCTAGCAGAATGCATTCAATTTTCACTCCAAAATTAATGTAGAAGAAGTACAAGTTACTGCAAGAACATCAGCAACAGATATAATGGCTATCCCTGCAGGTAACAAAATCAATATTTGTATACCTATCCATAATTGGTAAGGCGAAATCAAACTGCCTCACGTAACTTATATGATCAATATTCTCATGATTCAAGGAAGTGTGAACAAGTAAATGGTGCAGCTCATGAGAATAGGCTTGGATTTAAGCTTTCAAAATGGAGATGACAAAGGAGCGGCAGATGAATTGTCAGCTTCATGGGAGGCTTGGTGGTTTCAATCACGTGAGGGTTGAAGGGAACAGTTGCTTGGAAGATTGGTGGCTTATTGGCCTCGATCATGTGGGGGTAGATGGGACAGTTTCTAGAAGCATTGGTGGCTTGGTAGCCTTGTCCATGTGAGGGTTGAAGGGAACAGTTGCTGGGGGCAGTGGTGCCCTCGATATACCAAAAAACTGGTGGCATATGTTACATATATTTCTTGGAATCTATGCAACAGTGAGGAAGCTCAAAATCAGCACCACGCTGTCCTTTTGTATTGGACTGTCATACGTTATGCTAAGGAGTAGAAGAATCCTGAGAAGAAAACAACTGCGAGTTGCTGTAAGTTTTCTGTCGAGGTACTACACAAGGTTTGCTGCAGCGACCTCACATGAGTTTTTAAATTAAATATTTTTACAATAACCTTCTCAATTATTAACATTAAACTTTAAATTTTATTCTCTCGACATTTCTACTAGATGCTCTAGCCTTCATATTGTCTTGTTTCTATTGTCATGGGATTTTTTGGTTTGTATTTTGTTTTTAAAGTCAGCTAACCTACAAGAAGTTAGCATATATCTGGGTATTCATGTAGATACATGGATCATGAGTAGTTACCTGATGGTAAATATCTGTGGTGTTAACGCTTTGAACTGGAGGCAGCATGATAAATCCCCCTGAAGCTGTTTTAAACATGGTTGCTATCCACAGCTGAAGACTAGACTTGGTCCAACAAAGCAAGCCCAAAGATGGAAACTTAAGTTTCTATGTAGCCACAGCTTCACTAGCTATGGTTGATATATAAGCCTTGAGAAGGCTACAGCTACTAACTTCAGCTATAGTAAGCTTGGTCCAAAAAAATTCCAAGATGACAATATATAAGATTCGCTATTAAGTTCCAAAGGGTTTACAGCTTAAAAGTTTATGCACCATGTAATATACAAATGTAGATGGTGCTGAAATTAACCCAAAGGGCATTGTCAAAAACTCATACTTTCCGTATGGAGTCACAAATGCTCTGTGTTGAGCATCTACGGGGACCTGATAATAACCTTTCGTTAAATCCAGGTTGGTTATAAACTTTGATGAGCCAATATTAGCTATCAGGTCTTCTATATTTGGGAGGGGGTATGGGTCATTAATGGTCACCTTGTTCAGTTTTCTCTGTGGATAATAATATCATCCAGGTATGCAACAGTGAACTCATGCAATCCATTCAATAACCCATCCATTAACCTATGGAATGTAGATGGTGCTGAAATTAACCCAAACGGCATTGTCATACTTTCCGTATGGAGTCACAAATGCTCTGTGTTGAGGGTTTACGGGGACCTGATAATAACCTTTCGTTAAATCCAGGGTGGTTATAAACTTTGATGAGCCAATATTAGCTATCAGGTCTTCAATATTTGGGAGGGGGTATGGGTCATTAATGGTCACCTTGTTCAGTTTTTTGTAATCTACATACATACGTTGTGTGCCGTCCTTTTTCTTTACCAATACAATAGGCACTGCCCAAGGGATTTTGGATGGTCTAATTATTCCCTGGTCAAGGAGTGTTCTTATCTCCTCTCTCAGTACCTCTTGAGAGTGGTGGGCCAACCGGTAAGGGGGAAATCGTATAGGCACAGCATCTCCTGTGCGTATGTCATGCTGCACAACTTGTGTCTTTCCCGGTACATCTTGCAATACATCTTTGTATTTTCCTTGAACTTTTGAATGTCTAAGTGATGAGGGTCTAGCATGTGTGAGGTATGCACAACCTCATCATTCTCCAAATCTTCCTCGTCGTCGTCACGGGCTAAGAATGGCGCTGATTCAGGAGGAGTCCACAACTTCATGCAATTGACATAGGTCCCATTCAACCTCAGCGTTCTGTGCTAATTTTCTTAACAACTTTTCAGGGTGGCATTAAAACGCTCCACCATACCATCTGTCTGAGGATGGTATGGGGAGGTTTTGATGTGCTTAATACCAGTCATGCTACAATAATTCTTCATAACCTTAGATATAAAGTTAGATCCATTGCCGGTTAACAATTCTTGTGGTACCGCAATTCTAGCTGTTACTTGAATTAGATAGTTTACAATGGTTTCTGTAGTAACATATCTTAATGCAAAGGCCTCCGGCCACTTGGTGGCGTAATCAATCAAGACTAGCATGCATTTATTACCGGCCTTGGTTCTATTCAACGGTCCAAACACATCCATTGCAATCCTGGTAAATGGTTCCTTTATAACAGGTAAAGGATGCAAGGGTGCTCTCGCAATAGTGGCAAGGCCAGCCTTCTGGCAGATAGGCCACGATGCACAAAGGTCCTTGACATCTTTAGCTACACCAGGCCAGTCCATACGAGTCCTTATGGTACTTAGGATTCTCTCACTGGCGTAGTGACCAGCTATGGGGGAGTTATGGGCCATTCTCAAAACTCGGCTTCTGGCTACTTGAGACACCACAATTAAATCTTTTCCTAAGGTATTATATGTTTTTCTCATTAATATTCATTTGTGCCAAATGTAAGGTTCTTTATCAACACCTGCTTTGTCCCTTATATGTTTTAGTGTGTCATCAAACCTCTGAAATTCGCTCAACTCCACTCTGGTGATAATTCGGTTCAACACTTCATCAGACACTCCTCCATTACAGTCCTCAGTGGGAGAGGTCATCTCATCCTCGGTCTCCGCTCCTAACTCCTTCATCTCACTTCCATCTTTGACCTGGTAGAGAGAAGATATGATGGGCCCATCCCGCTGCTACTGAAGACGCTCCTCCTCCTCGAGGTTGTCTTGCTGCATCTTCTGGGCATGGGTGACTACCAGGCCTGACTCGGTTGTTTCTGAAGCCGTACTATAGGGAATAGTACATCCTAAGTAATCTTTCTCAGCTACACATTGAGGATGTACAATGGTCTTTGTGCATCCAGTATCAAGTAATATTGTTATTTCATGACCGTTGCTCCTAACGGTCTTGGTCCAGTCGGGCATCTTGGGTTTCCTTTGAGGAATGACAAGGCTGCATTTTGCATTTTCAACTTTAACCCGACAATCTCGCCTTTCTTGCCACATTTAAAGCACTCAATCGTTCGCAGGTCACGGTAAGGAGGAGGTCCATCTCTACTCCTTGGTGAAGGTCCATCGTTCTTTCGATAGTGTGTGTTCCTTTCGAAAATGGTTGATACCCTTTTTCCTTTTTAAATGGTAATCTCTCAGTTTTTGTCCTTTGATTTCCCAGATGTCTCACGATGGATTCAGTCAGCTCAGCATAATTTTGGCAGTTTAAGTTCCTCATTTGGGTTTCGAGCTACGGTGGTAATTTAGCCAGGACTAATTCCATCATTACTGCCACTCTGGTAGGTACTTTTGTAGAATCCAACCATTGATGAAAATTTTGCCGGAAGTCCCGCAACCACTGATCAGGTTTGTTTGAATTAAAACTCTGCTCAAACACTTTCTTACGATGTGATTCAGTATAAATTTGATACACTGACAAAAGTGTGCTCTTCACCATCTGGTAGTCGGCCTGTTGGACCGCCAAAAGTGCAGACATGGCCAACAGCCCGGCTCAAGATAGTGAGCCTCTCAAGTGGATTGACCATAATTCCATTGCCATTCACTTGCATGGGCAGTGGCTTCAAACGTATCCAAATACGCTGACATGTTGTCTGTTTCCTCAATAAATTTTTGAAGGTGCAGATGTAGTACTGGTGGAGGTGGTGGAGTTCTTGCTCGAGCTCCCTCTACTCCTTCCATCAGTCTCGTGAAATGGTCCTGCTGGTCTGACATTGCCTGACGGTCTAGTTCCCTCTGTTCAGCTGCTTGTGCCATCTCCTTCTTACGGACACTAGCCTCTCTATCCAGACGTGTGGCTTCTCTATCAACACGGCTCTGTTTGATAGCCAACATTTGTTGCATAAAGTTTTCCATGGCATCTTCCTCTTGCTGGTCGGTTGATATGTGACTTCTTAAGGTTCTCAAACGTCGTTCGTGGGACATATAACTATTAAGAAACAACTCGACAACAACTGTAATATTAGTGAACAACTTAGCCTAGGCTCAGGGTTGGTTTGCAAGTTCCCTGGTTTACACCTGAACTGTGTTCCTGACTTAGCTAGCTAACAATTCACAACTCAATCGCAACTGAAACACTTAGCTAATCCTATTAGCTAGTTCTGGTAGTTCTGGGATACACTAATTCGAATCCCACCGCTGCCACCGATGTCAGCTTTCCTGTCTCTACTCAACTGCTTTAGCTTGAGTAGTGGGAACAACTGCTAAGCTCTAATATAACTATGAACTTACTGTCACAATTACTACTAGAGCCAAAATCAGACTACCATTCCTGTAACTGTTTCCCCCTACCTAGCCCGAAACTAGTAGGGAATAGCGCCTTGCTATTGAATGGAGTAGATAGGTTAAAATTTATTAAGAAGCTGGAAAACTATCCAAGCCTCTTTAACTGCATAAATTTACAACAACACTCAGTTGTACTATAGTCTTATATCTCAGTAAAAAAACAAAAAAACAATCCCCCCAACAACAACAATCCCATTTTATAACTCCAGCTGATGACATCTCTGTTCATCATCAGCGGAATTGTCACTCCATAAATGAACCTGGGGCACCATCTCATAGCCCTCCGCTGTTGCGAAAATTCCTTTTGTTAGCTCTGTGAGAGTTGGCAACCACATGTCCTTTTGGAGAGCTTTCCTTTTGATAGCTTCCTTGTTGAGTATTCCTTTGTGGCTTTGTTAATTGCTCTTATCATTTGTAGTTAGTGTGCTGTCTCATACTTGTCTAGGGCTGAGCACTCAGTAGTCAGGGTTGAGATCCCTGACATTCCCCCAAACTTAGTCAGAGAACCCTGGTCTCTTGATAAACCATCAGCATTGGCGTTCTTGCTGCCACTTCGGTGTACAATCATAAAATCATATTGCTGTAATGATAGGGCCCACCTTGCCAACCTGCCATGACTGTTCTTCAGGTTGCCAAGGTGAGTTAATGGATTGTGGTCTGTTTCGATTGTAAACTTTGATCCTTGCAGATAGGTACGAAAGTGTTTAACTCCTTTAACAATTGCCAGAGCCTCACGCTCTATGGCAGAGTAATTTCTTTCACTTTGCAACAACTTTTTTGAGGTGAAAGCGATCGGATGCTCTTCCCCTGTTCCATCTATCTGACTAAGGACATAACCCAATCCATGCATCCGTCTGTAAATTAAATGGTTTGGTCCAATCTGGCATGACTAACACCGGTGCTCGGGTGAGTACTTCTTTTAGCTCAACGAAAGATTTCTCATTCCATTTAACATACTTAGGCACACTTTTCCTTGTAAGTTCGGAGAGGGGTGTGGCAATAGATGAAAAGTTAGGAAGTAGTAACCGCAAAGACCTAAGAAGGAACGGACGTCCTTTTTAGTCTGGGGCTACATAAAGGTCTTCACTGCCTCCACCTTACATTCCATAGGCTGTACAAAGCCACTCCCAACTAGGTGTCCCAGATATACACAACTCCCACTTCCGTACACTTCCTCTATTTTACTTTTAACCCATCTTCTCTTAGCTTGTCGAACACAATTTCCAAATGATTTAGTTGGTTATCCCAGGTATCACTGTGGATAATAATATCATCCAGGTATGCAACAGTGAACTCATGCAATCCATTCAATAACCCATCCATTAACCTCTGGAATGTAGATGGTGCTGAAATTAACCCAAAGGGCATTGTCAAAAACTCATACTTTCCGTATGGAGTCACAAATGCTCTGTGTTGAGGGATTACAGAGACCTGATAATAACCTTTCGTTAAATCCAGGTTGGTTATAAACTTTGATGAGCCAATATTAGCTATCAGGTCTTCAATATTTGGGAGTGGGTATGGGTTATTAATGGTCACCTTGTTCAGTTTTCTGTAATCTACACATATACATCATGTGCCGTACTTTTTCTTTACCAATACAATAGGCGCTGCCCAAGGGCTTTTGGATGGTCTAATTATTCCCTGGTCAAGGAGTGTTCTTATCTCTCTCAGTACCTCTTGAGAGTGGTTGGCCAACCGGTAAGGGGGTTATCGTATAGGCACAGCATCTCCTGTGCGTATATCATGCTGCACAACTTGTGTCTTTCCCGGTACATCTTGCAATACATCTTTGTATTTTTCCTTGAACTTTTGAATGTCTAAGTGATGAGGGTCTAGCATGTGTGAGGTATGCACAACCTCATCATTCTCCAAATCTTCCTCGTCGTCGTCACGTGTTAAGAATGCTGCTGACTCAGGAGGAGTCCACAACTTCATGCAACTGACATGAAAGGTACGATACTGTTTTAACTGGTTTCCAAAATCTACTTGGTAAGTTATTTTGGTGATTTTTTTCACAATGGGAAAGGGTCCTTGCTATTGATTGTGTAGTTTGTTAGTTTTTCCCTGTCTAAACACTAACACGAAGTGGCCTTCAGCAAAGGTTCTCTCTCTAGCCTTCTGGTCATGGTAAAATTTCTGTTTCACTTTTTCATCTCTCTCTTTCTTATAGGCCAAGTCTCGTATTACATGTACTTGCATATTTGCTTTGAGTGTAGCTATATATTCACTCACGCTACTTTCACCATTCTCCTCTTTGCCTTGCCAGTATCTGACCATTTGATCTAATGGAATTCTCAACTGTTTACCAAATAGCAATTGGTATGGGGAGAATCCTGTAGTTTTATGGATAGTTCCACGATTACCACAGTACATAAGGCAAGAAAAGTCCCATTCATCCTCAGGGTTCTGTGTTAATTTTCTTAACAACATTTTAAGGGTGGCATTAAAGTGCTCCACCATACCATCTGTCTGAGGATAGTATGGGGAGGTTTTCATCTGCTTAATACCAGTCATGCTACAATACTTCTTCATAACTTTAGATATAAAGTTATATCCATTGTCGGTTAACAATTCTTGTGGTACCCCAATTCTAGCTGTTACTTCAATTAGACAGTTTACAATGGTTTCTGTAGTAACATTTCTTAATGCAAAGGCCTCCGGCCACTTGGTGGCATAATCCATCAAGACTAGGATGTATTTATTACCGGCCTTGGTTCTATTCAATGGTCCGAACACATCCATTGCAATCCTGGTAAATGGTTCCTTTATAACAGGTAAAGGATGCAAGGGTGCTCTCGCAATAATGGCAGGGCCAGCCTTCTGGCAGATAGGGCACTATGCACAAAGGTTCTTGACATCTTTAGCTACATCAGGCCAGTCCATACCATTCCTTATGGTATTAGGGTTCTCTCACTGGCGTAGTGACCAGCTATGGGGGAGTTATGGGCCATTCTCAAAACTTGGCTTCTGGCACCACGATTAAATCTTTTCCCAAGGTATTATATGGTTTTCTCATTAATATTCCTTTGTGCCAAAAGTAAGGTTCTTTATCAACACCTGCTTTGTCCCTTATATGTTTTAGTGTGTCATCAAACCTCTTAGATTCGCTCAACTCCTCTCTGGTGATGACTCCATTCAACACTTCATCAGACACTCCTCCATTACAGTCCTCAGTGGGAGAGGTCATCTCATCCTCGGTCTCCGCTCCTAACTCCTTCATCTCACTTCCATCTTCGATCAGGTAGAGAGAAGATATCTCGAGGTTGTCTTGCTGCATCTTCTAGGCATGGGTGACTACCAGGCCTGACTCGGTTGTAATGGAAGTAGATGGGGCGTTCTTCTCTTCAATATCTGGCTCTTCACTCAGAGCCTTCTTCAGATACTGCCTGAGATGGGGATTGTCTCTTCCCATCAGCATATCTTCGGTTATGTGCTTTGACACACCTACATCAATGCAGGTAGACTTCCCTTCTACCTCCAGCATGACACTTGCTGCTGGGAAGTATGTTTTTCTTTCTGAAGCCGTACTATAGGGAATAGTCCATCCTAAGTAATCTTTCTCAGCTACACATTGAGGATGTACAATGGTCTTTGTGCATCCAGTATCAAGTAATATTGTTATTTCATGACCATTGCTCCTAACTGTCTTGGTCCAGTCGGGCATCTTGGGTTTCCTTTGAGGAATGACAAGGCTGCATTTTGCATTTTCAACTTTAACCTGACAATCTCACTGATAATGGCCTTTCTTGCCACATTTAAAGCACTCAATCATTCACAGGTCAAGGTAAGGAGGAGGTCCAACTCTACTCCTTGGTGAAGGTCCATCGTTCTTTCGATAGTCTTGACTTGCCAAATGGGTGTGTGTTCCTTTCGAAAACGGTTGATACTCTTTTTCCTTTTTAAATGGTAATCTCTTAGTTTTTGTCCTTTGATTTCCCAGATGTCTCACGATGGATTCTGTCAGCTCGGCATAATTTTGGCAGTTTAAGTTCCTCATTTGGGTTTCGAGCCACAGTGGTAATTTAGCCAGGAGACTAATTCCATCATTACTGCCTCTCTGGTAGGTACTTTTGTAGAATCCAACCATTGATGAAAATTTTACCGGAAGTCCCACAACCACTGATCAGGTTTGTTTGAATTAAAATTCTGCTCAAACACTTTTTTTGATGCGATTCAGTAGACATTTGATACACTGACAAAAGTGTGCTCTTCACCATCTGGTATTCGGCCTGTTGGACCGCCGAAACTGCAGACATGGCCAACAGCCCGGCTCCAGACAGTGAGTCTCTCAGGTGGATTGACCATAATTCCATTGGCCATTCACTTGCATGGGCAGTGTCTTCAAACGTATCCAAGTACGCTGACATGTTGTCTGTTTCCTCAATAAATTTCTGAAGGTGCAGATGTAGTACTGGTGGAGGTGGCGGAGTTCTTGCTCGAGCTCCCTCTACTCCTTCCATCAGTCTCATAAAATGGTCGTGCTGGTCTGCCATTGCCTGATGGTCTAGTTCCTGCTGTTCAGCTGCTTGTGCTATCTCCTTCTTACAGACACTAGCCTCTCTATCCAGACGTGTGGCTTCTCTATCAACACGGCTCTGTTTGATAGCCAACATTTGTTGCATAAAGTTTTCCATAGTGTCTTCCTCTTGCTGATCGGTTGATATGTGGCTTCTTAATGTTCTCAAATGTCGTTCATGGGACATATAACTATTAAGAAACAACTCAACAACAACTGTAATATTAGTGAATAACTTATGCTAGGCTCAGGGTTGGTTTGAATAACTTATGCTAGGTTCAGGGTTGGTTTGCAAGTTCCCTGGTTTACACCTGAACTGTGTCCCTGACTTAGCTAGCTAACAATTCACAACTCAATCGCAAATGAAACACTTACCTAATCCTATTAACTAGTTCTGGTAGTTCTGGGATACACTAATTCGAATCCCACCGCTGCCACCAATGTCAGCTTTCCAGTCTCTACTCAACTGCTTTAGCTTTAGTAGTGGGAACAACTGCGAAGCCCTAATATAACTATGAAATTACTGTCACAATTACTACTAGAGCCAAAATCAGACTACCGTTCCTGGTAGCCTCCCTAGCCCGAAACTAGTAGGGAATAGCACCTAGCTATTGAATGGAGTAGATAGGTTAATGTTTATTAAGAAGCTGGAAAACTATCCAAGCATCTTTAACTGCAATATCAACATAACTTACAACAACACTCAGTTGTACTATAGTCTTATATCTCAGTTTTTAAAACAAAAACAATCCCCAGTCTCCAATTACAACAATCCCGTTTTATAACTCCAGCTAATGATGTCACTGTTCGTCATCAGCAGATTCGTCACTCCGTAAATGAACCCGGGGCACTGTCTCGTAGCCCTCCGCTGGCCTTCCGTTGCGAAGATTCCCTTTGTGAGCTTTGTGAGCTTTGTTGTCAACCACATGTCCTTTTGGAGAGCTTCTTTTTGATAGCTTCCTTGTTGAGTATTTCTTTGTGGCTTTGTTAACTGTTCTTATTCGTTTGTAGGTACTGCGCTGTCTCATACTTGTCTAAAGCTGGGCACTCAGTAGTCCGGGTTGAGATACCTGACATATGTATATGTGCTGCGAGGTCGCAAGTCTTTGTAACCTTCTTTTGCTGTTCCCTCTCTTTGAGCAACATCAAGTACACAACATAATCTTGACAGATCAGTTCAAAGTTACATTTTGGAGGTTTCAGCCAACTTAGGAGAGTATGTGTGTCTCTTCTTGTTCTTCTGCAATTTTAGTTTCATGTTGGGTATTTTTGGTTTATAGAATCTCCTGCAGTTGGAAGTCTTCTGACAAGAGCTTACATATGTGGGTTTCTACCACAAGTGCTACATTATATGATCACTCCTCTGTTTCTTCCAGCTGGTCCACAAATATCATCCCCTTCTTTCAGTTTGTTGTTTTCTATCTCGAATTACAGCTCTACAGAACTCTCAGCTACACAATTTCCTCGTTTCATGATCTTCTCTCTAGTTTAGTCCTCATCCTGCTTTACTATTGTATTGTACATAGCTGCACTTATTGTACTAGACACTGGATGCTAGGTTAGTCTTCTTCCAAAATATTTTGTCAGCACTATCAATGTTAGTTGTGACAAGTTACTAGGAATATGTCTTAACCTCTGTGTTCAAACTTTGTTTCAGTGACAAAATCAAGATTATAATTCATAAATAAAAAATTTGTCAAGATAAGGAGTTCACCTCCAGTATATATCTGAAGTTTCATCAGTAACATTAGTTCGCCTTGTTGGTTTGGCACATATACGAGGCACAGAAATTTGAAAGGTTGCTACTTTATCCTCTCGTACATGTTTTGGTTTCTTAGGCTCTTTTCTCATATCAAATCCAAAATACCTTCAATCTGCAGGCATGCTGCAATAATATTATCTGTTGATCTCATGTGCAGTCTTGTCATCAGTGCAAAGTTTGTTAGTTGATTATCACTAGCATGATGATCAACCACTACACATGTACTATGTTATAGTGCTGATTATGGTATACTATTGGCATAATCAACACCATTTGTATCAGACAGTGTTGATCAAAAATGACTATGAATTTTAAGGAGGGGGGGGGTTAGCTACTGGATTTACCCATGAGTAGAAAAAAACTATGGTTGAAATTAGTTTATGTGAGGCTAATCCACTAGTCATTGTAATGTTATGAGATTAGCCATCATGTATATAATTATGAAAAAATTACCTGACCTGTGATGATTTCCACCCCCTGAGGGGTGGGGCACAGACTGGATTGCACACTTAAGAACTGAAGTATTTCTGACCAGATGGCCCTAGAAGCTCTCAGGGGCAATAAGGGGGAAGGGGTGCCTCTGCAGATGGGTGTTAGGTGTACTATTTAGTAATATGCAACATCAAGTTTTGGACCACTTTGAAAAGTGATTGCAAATGCCCACCATGCATACTATTTATACACATACATACACATATATATGGATGCATTAGATGGACAGCCAGGTAGGCTGACAGGCACAGAGAACAGACAGACATTCACATGTACATTTATGCGATACAGAATTATTACACAATGGTAATATAACATCTGCTCCTCTTGACCTGCTCCATCATGTTTTCTCAGCTATTACTCCCACTACTACCATCACTTCTGTCTCATCTTCACTACTGCTACTATCACCGGGTACTTCCATCACCAACTAAGCCTCCACTAATATAACTCCAAATCCATCACCTCTGTCACATTTGCCACCATCACCACTCCACCACCAGTACCAGTATCATGAGCAGGGCTACCACCATGCCCATCACTACCTACCAACATCGCCACCATTGCCACCATCAACAACACCACCACATCACCACCACCACCACCACGATAAACACCAATAAACAAAAGCAAGCACCCTAAACAGCTAATTTCATACATTTGGTAGTTGGGATCCATTACTGTTGTAGACATTAACTGAAAACTGCTTGACAAACTTCAAGTCATCCCAAGTCACAAGAGCAGTTCTAATTGAAGTATCAGTAGTTGGTCGGTACAAAAATACCCGAACGTTCTGCACTACACCAGGAACTGGATAGCAGAGAGATAACATTAACAACAAGAGCACAACAAAATGAATTGAAACGTTGATAGCAAACAACAACAAGAACTTTCAATAACAACGACATGAACTCTCAATGAACTCTCAAGTGACATAGTATAACATGTCTGGCTAGGTGCTGTAGCCTACAGTATGTACCCAAACATTGAGAAATAAATTTTAATTTGATCATTGGAAAGTCATTGAAAACAGCATGAAGCTTGCAATAACATCAACATGAAGCCAACAATAAGAAGCCATTCAACAACGATTGGAAACAGTATGTTGTTACAAAGAATTTTAAAAAACCCAGTAATTACTACGCTAAGGAAACTATGTATAAATAATGTCCCACACTAGAAAAACCACATGCCCTTTGGAAATGAACATGTTCACTATCTTCCTTACATATTCACATGTTTTGGTGATTAATAATAAGTTCCACAGAAACTACATAATAGGTCACCCGGCATGTATCTTTTCACCCTGGCCTGACTTAAAGGGGGGAAGTATAGTCAAATAGGCTAACCTAATACAGCCAGTGGTAGACAAGTATGTTCATTTTTAAATGCTAGCAGGTGCTTTCTTGACAATAAGAGATCTAATACAGTGAGTAATTAGACAGTAAGGTGGCTAAATTGAGGGTTGAGTCCCAGCATGATCATTGCACAAACTTGTATGCCATTATATTTCTATCCAACACTCCCCAAATTTGAAGATGACCTATGAGAGGATATAGCAACCAGGAGCCCCAACCTGCATATAGAAGATATATCTATGAAAATCTAGCTGATTATTATAGCTGGTTAGGTTTCTATTTTGTTAAAGATGGAACATCTATTATTATAGAGTTACCTCTATCATTCCATGGAGAGAGGTATATAATTTATCTTGTTCTACTTGCACTAATGAATCTATACAAGTTGGCTAGACTCCTTTTATATACCTCATGATAATGTTAAAGCTGGAACAGTTATTAGTCATTCTTGATCATCTACTAGGTCCTACCAACAACTGCATGCTTTTTTCTTACTTTCTTCCCAGAAACTCATGAGTCCAGAAAAGCCTCACACTCAATGGTTGCTAATTATTTGTGGGGATTTCGGAGATCTGAAATGCATCATCACAATGAATAACAACTACTTTACAAAACCTTAGATTATTCTTCTACCCAATTATATGAATACCTTGCATAACCATCTAGATATGAGCAGAGGAGCTGACATTTCCACACACTTCTAAGCTTCACACATCACCTCTCAACTTACCGGTGGGGCAGTAATTGCATTTCATGGCTGTGGAATCTCTGTATGATGATGGTCCAGATAGAGCGATGGAATTGTTGCAACATTGTTCCATTGTGCTAATTTCAAAATGACCTCCACAACCTGTAGCATTATAGCACCTCACTTCATCTTGGGTCTTCACAATGACTGGAAATAGAGAGCACCATATATAATGATTGATGTCATACAATAATATTATTATTGTGAATAACTAACACCTCCACATTCTTAAGAAAAACACTTCTCCTGAGTGTAGTTTTAATTGTTTATGTTGAGATGGGTATTAATCATTGAAGGTTTATATTTGGAAAATAGGATGTACACCATAATTTTAAGTTCGGAACTGACTAGTTGATGCAAAAAACTTGTGGTTGCCACTTTATAGCTGCATAGATTCTGCACAACTCATAGTCTTGCTCAAAAGATATGTCTCTCTGTGTGCTCTCTTTTGCATGTT
Organism: Cladorhizidae sp. MBARI D1340-BT2; assembly: GCA_028752905.1. Lineage (NCBI taxonomy): Eukaryota > Metazoa > Porifera > Demospongiae > Poecilosclerida > Cladorhizidae > Cladorhizidae sp. MBARI D1340-BT2. Next base: position 4,348,354 of record JAQNBH010000010.1, read on the forward strand.
TCATAGATATAACCATACCCAAGTTACTGGAGCTAAAGTGGCGGTACCTCAAAACCTGAGTGCCAACATTTTTCTCCAGATTACCAAGTGCTATAGAGCTACTAAATCTCCTGCCTCTAATGTACTGGTTTGAACTCCAAGACTTATTGTTCTTAATTAGATCTATACAAAGCCTAGCAGACAATATAACTATATCAGATTATATATAATTTGTGTCATCTGCTACTAGATCCGGCTCAAAATACAAACTGAAGTATAACTATCAAAGGACAACAGCCACTCGGAACTTTTATTATAACAGGGTAGGTACGCCTGTTGAACTCGCTGCCTCCAATCGACATCTCACTCTCATTTAACACTGTATCTCTACAGCTATATACCTATGGAAACACTTTCAGCTCTACTTCGATCCGTCAAATTCATGTACATTTCACTATGTTTGTCCGTGCTCTTCTTGCCACCTAACTAAACCTGCAGCTTAATTAAGTTATTTTATTTTATTACTTCCCCACAAGTTGGTGAATGTCGATCAACCTCATCTTGTATTGACTCAATTTATCATCCATGTTCACTTCCATCATCAGGTTGTCAAGTCATAATATTTAAAAAAATTAATAATAATGTAACTTACCAAAACACAACAGAAGAACAATGGCCAGTAGTGAAATGTAAGCCTTGTGTTCCATCACTTAGAGCTTGGTTGTCAGCGAGTAGCAATAAGAGAGCGTTTTCAAACACCAAATCAGAGGTTAAATACCACACTTTCTAGACAATACACTGCGCTGGACTACATGCCAAATTCTTCCCGTTGCCAAATTTGTCCTCTTTGACCTAGAGCGCATGCGTTTCAGCAATATTACTCCAGACAGATATTGTACATACCAATGATATCAAAGCTGCCACTCCTTTTTCTAATACCACTATATTCCTTGGGCTCAGTATCACTACTATATATAGGTGCCATGCTTAAATGTAATGCTCCACCTTCCTTAAATGTACTCCACAGCCTTTCTCTGTTCGCTCCATCTGCAAATGCAGCCAAAAGTTGATACACAGGTAGCTATATATCTAGCTAGGAGCAATCAACACTGTTGAGTAATGCACGCTAAGAGAAATCCAGGAGGATATATTTGGCAAACATGCTGTCAAACTAACAAGACGTCTCTGCGCATGCGCTGTAGGTCAAAGAGGGCTAGGGAAGGATTTGGCACGACACCGGACCGCTTCAGCTTAGGTGTAGCGTGAAGTGATCGATAACCTTCCTGAAGTTCCCCGTCAACCGCCCGAATCCTTCGCCTTTCCGAAGAGAGCTTTCGGGAAAAAGAAGGTAGTGGAGAGATTTTGCCAAGCGAGCTGGTTCCGTACCTGGTTCTTGGCTACATTATAGTAAAGCCAGAGATTCTCTGCACTGCCACTTCTGCTGCAAATCTGCTAAGGGCTAAGCATATAACAGTGAAGCCAGGAGCTACCGATGCTGCTTTTGTAAGTTTAGCCTTTTAAAGTTTATAGTTCTATTCACTTATTTAGAATGCTTTATATTGTAGGATTTACGAACTGGAAAGATGCCACACTAGGTATCGACAGCATGAGAAATGTCAGTGCCACAATATAAGAGTTGAGAAGCTAATTACAGTGCCAACAACTCACAGAGATGTAGGTGAGATGCGCTCTAGTACTTTGGCCCAAGACAGAGCAAAAAATCGGCACTTCCTTCTAAAGGTTCTGAGCAGTCTAAAGTTTTTGGCAAGGCAGGAATGTGGGATACGTGGTCATGACAATCCTGGTGATGGAAATCTGTTTCAACTGATTAAGCTCATGAGTGAAGAGGACTCCAAGGTAATTGGGATCAAGAGTAAGACTCCGGAAGTTGAAAAATCCATGCGCATCAATTGTTTATGCGGTATATATTTTAAAACACAGTTTTCCCTGCTTATCTTAAATGTGCGCACCATGTAGAGTGAGTCCTTTGATTTTGATGGAGCGTTCAGAAGGCACCAAGAAAGGATATTCGAAGTAAGTAACAAATACCCCTCTGGACAAGGAGTGGCGACAGTTATTCAAGAAGAACAACCAAAAGCTTTCTATACCCATTGCTACGGTCATAGCTTGAATTTGGCTGTAGCAGACATGTGAAAGGGTCTATATATAATCATGGGTATTAGAGACTGTGCATGAGGTCACTAAGTTAGTTAAGTATTCTCCCCGTAGAGAGGCTTTGTTTCACAAACTGAAAGAAGAGATCGGATCTGGCAGCACAGGAATACGTGTTTTATGCCCTACCAGATGGATAGTTGAAGGCAGATTCCATGCAAAGGATCATCAGCAATTATACAGTACTTCAAGAACTTTGGGATCAGGCTGTGACCTTAGTTCATGACAGTGAAGTAGTTGCTCGAATCAGAGGTGTAGCTGCTCAGATGCAGACATTTTCATTTTTTGGGGGTCTTATTCTTGCCGAAAGTTTGTTTTGTCATACTGATAATCTCAGTAGGACTTACAAAAAAGGACTACTCAGCAGCTGAAGCTCAATTGACAGCAGGAAAGACTAAAACCACACTTCAAAGCATTCGAAAGGAAGAGTGTTTTAACAACTTCTGGGAGAAAGTGAGTTCAATGGCATTGGACAAGGACATAGATGATCCAGTTCTGCCACAGAGGAGAAGCTCCTAGAAGGTTTGAGCAAGGAACTGCTCCACATATGATCGTTGTCCAAAGGACATGTACAGGCGTTTGTACTATGAAGTACTTGACCTCATAGTTCATGCTATCAATGATCGTTTCGATCAACCTGGATACAGGATTTACCGATGCTTAGAAAATCTTTTTCTAAAAGTTGCAAAAAAAGGATGATTATTCTGGTGAACTAGAAAAGGTATTGGAAGTATACGATGATGACCTTGACAAAACCAACCTGTCAATTCAGCTCAATATTCTCAGCTCCACAGTACCTGAAGGGTTAAATAACATTTCAGACATAATGTCATATTTCAAAGAATTGTCACCTGCTGAGAAGGAATTAACTAGTGAAGTAATGCTTTTGGCTAAACTTCTACTAGTTATGCCTGCTACGAATAGTACCAGTGAATGGTCATTTAGTGCAATGCGTCATGTGAAGTCCTATTTGCGTTCAACAATGTCTCATGAGAGATTGAACAGTTTAATGAGATTGCACGTCAAAGATCTTACGGACAAAATTGTTCTAAACGAAGTTGCCAATGAATTTGTCATTAAAAGTGAACGCAGACATCATGCCTTTATTTTAATGAATCTCTATTATTAACAGTGCAATTTAATTTAAATGTGAAAATGAAAAATCTTGTCACATTTAGACCATACCCAACCACACCCACATCCTGGCCTGACCACCTCAAAATTGGTGGAGCCAGCCCTGTCTGCAGGTTGAGTTTAAGTTTCAGAGCAAGTGACCAAGTGAATACTTGATATATCCATTCTATTACAGTGCATTATTATTCGACTTATTTCACTTCACGTTCGAAAGAGGTTCTCCTCCAGTTTAACCTGCCTCAGTGGGGCGGTCGGCGATGATCGGAAAACTTAAATACATTTCTTTTTTTAATCAAAATGTAAACAGTTACCTTTTGCGCCGCAAGAGAATTTATTTTTATTTAATATAAGAAGTTAAAATACAGGTAAAGGTATACATGACATATAGTTCGAAATGAGTTTGGCATTATATGCCCATAGCTTCACTGACAATTGCTGCAACAGGTGTCTGGTTGCTTCACTAGAAGTAATCCAACTGCGTAAAGTTGTTCTAGATGCTATCATAGTTAGATATTGTAGAGCAAATTGAGTCCAATTCGCCAGTATTTCTACCACCAAAGGGACAAAGACACCGCCTACAGATCCAACGTTTGCTGCATGTTTCACGTCCTTTCTTTCTTCTCCTTATAAACCCACTGCACTGACGCTCCTAGAGAAACATTGTTTACTGTGCCTGGCTGCAATGAGTTGACTACTGAAAGGTCAAAGTACGTGGGACCTATCTGAAAAATCTGGGTGGAAGATGTCTCCTGTTCTGTCCAAAGAGTCTCCGCAAATGCATTGCTCACGTTTAGTAGACGAGTTGTCAGCTTGATATTATCTCACGAAGGGCATCATGCCTTCTAATTCTGTAATTCTGTATAAGGGCGTTGACCACACCCAATTGACTGGGTGGGGGAGGACCTGCGCAACCAGAAAGGCTAGCATGTTTTTTTAGATCACAACGTCAATACACACTTGAGAGTTAATTAATAGTTGCCAACCGTCCCGGAATGGCCAGGAGACAGTCCCGAATTTTGGGCCTTGTGCCGGTGGTGTCCTTGTCCCAGTAATGTCCCAGAATTTACAGTTATGCACACCTTGTTAACACTCGTAAAGCAACAGAAACAGGACACTTTTAGCAGAGAAAAACTTCAGATAAACAATTGCGGCTCCAGCGGGTGTGCCATGCTGACTGCAGCAACCCAACAGCTGCAGGTCGGCTAATAAGGTAATCCTTTGTGGTGTGGAGTGCACGAGTTCTATGAACTTGTTTGTTATAACCGACAGAATAAATAGTATATGTGAGGGAGAGGTGTTAGTTACATCAAGCAGCTATGTTGGTGGCTTCTGATGCCCTCATAATAGTATAATGGAGTTGCGGCATATGCAAGAGCGGCACATCTTGACTAATAGTTTTGATAGATACACTTTTCACTGACTGACTACTTCAATTTTATCATTATATATATATGTACATATATTTTCGTTGTTTTTCTATGGCTATGATCAAATTGTGGTGAATTATCAGTTTTGTGTTCTGAATGGGAGGCCTTATGGCCAATGATCAATTGGATACCTGTGTATGATCTACAACCCCCCCTTGTTAAAATTCCTGGATCCGGCCCTGCTATAGCATGTGTATTGCACACCTGGCATGTGTATCAGAATAAAAAAACCTAAAAAACAATCAATGCAATGACATACTGTTGGTGAAGAATGTATGGAAGATTGCTATGTGGCAGCTTGAACTTCAGGTTCTTGAAACCACTACCCACTACCATAAACCATTTTAGCCAACAGGAGAGTCATTAAATTATTTCTGTTCATGCTTTTAAAGATTTTTTTCCTTCTTCATTGCCACCACATCCTGTCATATGCAATACATGTATCAGGGTGTGGTATCGTCATATAGTGAATAGCTATATAGCCACATATTTGTCTTTTTGGTCTCGAGAAGAAGACTAGAGCATTTAGCCAAATTGTCAAATGATAAAGGTGATTATCAAACATTATTGTTGTTGTTGTTATTGTTATTATTATTATTTTTTTGTTATTATTATTATTATTATTATTATTATTATTATTATTATTATTATTATTATTATTATTATTATTATTATTATTATTATTATTATTATTATTATTATTATTATTATTATTATTATTATTATTATTATTATTATTATTATTATTATTATTATTATTATTATTATTATTATTATTATTATTATTATTATTATTATTATTATTATTATTATTATTATTATTATTATTATTATTATTATTATTATTATTATTATTATTATTATTATTATTATTATTATTATTATTATTATTATTATTACTATTATTACTATTATTATTATTATTATTATTATTATTATTATTATTATTATTATTATTATTATTATTATTATTATTATTAGTAGTAGTAGTAGTAGTAGTAGTAGTAGTATTATTATTAGTATTATTATTATTATTATTATTATTATTATTATTATTATTATTATTATTATTATTATTATTATTATTATTATTATTATTATTATTATTATTATTATTATTATTATTATTATTATTATTATTATTATTATTATTATTATTATTATTATTATTATTATTATTATTATTATTATTATTATTATTATTATTATTATTATTATTATTATTATTATTATTATTATTATTATTATTATTATTATTATTATTATTATTATTATTATTATTATTATTATTATTATTATTATTATTATTATTATTATTATTATTATTATTATTATTATTATTATTATTATTATTATTATTATTATTATTATTATTATTATTATTATTATTATTATTATTATTATTATTATTATTATTATTATTATTATTATTATTATTATTACTATTATTACTATTATTACTATTATTATTATTATTATTATTATTATTATTATTATTATTATTATTATTATTATTATTATTATTATTATTATTATTATTATTATTATTATTATTATTATTATTATTATTATTATTATTATTATTATTATTATTATTATTATTATTATTATTATTATTATTATTATTATTATTATTATTATTATTATTATTATTATTATTATTATTATTATTATTATTATTATTATTATTATTATTATTATTATTATTATTATTTTTAATATTTTTTTATATTTAAAAAAAAAAAAATTTTTTTATTTTTTTTTTTATATTTTTTTATAATAATAATATATAATATAGGTATATATATATATATGTATAGGTACAATCTAAATAATGTCCATCAATCCCATCTGCTGTCCCATTGTCCCCAAAACAGAACTTGCATTTCCCCTCTGAATTGCGACCGAGATCCTCTGTAGCAGGTACTGAAATGAGTCGCTATCTTCAGTGGCTGTCTTGAGGCGACATCCAAGTTCTCGTATAAAGACCTTTGTTTTGGGGCCAAAAACACCACAGGTCTCCACTGCCACTGGCATGAACAGGTAGGATGAGTCTAGGTTGCAGTACTTTGACATCTTCATATCCTCTGCTTTTGCTGCTACTGCACCGAGTTTGTTTACCGCCAGCCTGATATTTGAAGCCGCAAAAGTGTCTGCACATGTAGCATCTCAGACCAGGAGCTTCCCTCTTGACCATGGAACAATGGACATGCCATCAGGTCTCTTCCCGTCTGATCTCATTAGGCCCGAGGGTTCAAGGCGGGAAGGGATCTTAGCAGAAACCAGTGATCTATGTATTACATCATTGATGGCAGCGTGTCGAGAGTGCCTGCCCTGACTCATTTTGCAACTAAGCCCATGGGTAGCCAGATGGTCCACGGCATCTCCACAATGTTCACATTGATGGGTTTGACATAATGAGGCTCCAAGTCTGAGGCCTATGGCAATGCGGATGGAGTCATCAGACATTCTCAAACCCAGAGAGGAGACAGGCAAGGCATTTAACCATGCACCAGACTCTGTAGCAGAGGTGGCAATGAGGCGAGCTCTGGACTGAGCATCAGGAGCTTCAGCAAGTAGGAAATCTGCTCTGGCTTGTACTCTTGGATGGTCCCACACTTTCTGATGATGTGAGGCAGGAGGGAGAGGAGGGGATTGCTCATGACCCTCCTGCCACACTGACAGAGCTGATGTTACTAGAGGAGTAGAGCAACCTTGAAGTGGTTCTGGAAGCAAGTGCTGGACTAGGTCAGTTGATCCTTGAACAGAAGCTAGATAAGATGATGGTGCAATATGAACTGCACTCCTAATTCCAAGGCCACCCTTTTTCACTGGTAAGGTTGCTTGCAGCCATTATTATTATTATTATTATTATTATTATTATTATTATTATTATTATTATTATTATTATTATTATTATTATTATTATTATTATTATTATTATTATTATTATTATTATTATTATTATTATTATTATTATTATTATTATTATTATTATTATTATTATTATTATTATTATTATTATTATTATTATTATTATTATTATTATTATTATTATTATTATTATTATTATTATTATTATTATTATTATTATTATTATTATTATTATTATTATTATTATTATTATTATTATTATTATTATTATTATTATTATTATTATTATTATTATTATTATTATTATTATTATTATTATTATTATTATTATTATTATTATTATTATTATTATTATTATTATTATTATTATTATTATTATTATTATTATTATTATTATTATTATTATTATTATTATTATTATTATTATTATTATTATTATTATTATTATTATTATTATTATTATTATTATTATTATTATTATTATTATTATTATTATTATTATTATTATTATTATTATTATTATTATTATTATTATTATTATTATTATTATTATTATTATTATTATTATTATTATTATTATTATTATTATTATTATTATTATTATTATTATTATTATTATTATTATTATTATTATTATTATTATTATTATTATTATTATTATTATTATTATTATTATTATTATTATTATTATTATTATTATTATTATTATTATTATTATTATTATTATTATTATTATTATTGTATTATTATTGTTATTATTATTATTATCATATCATCATCATTATCATCATTATCATTTGTTAGGCACACACAGTAATGCTAACAAGCTACGCTGCCACCAGAGGCGATACTTATACTTAGATACCTGCTAGAAGGCACTTCAGTCTCTTTAAAACTAAAGATGCAAATGCACACAACTCTTACAAGCACAAGTATAGTCTGACCTCAACCGAGTGGGCGGCTCCCTTAAATAGGCTACTGCCCACCTGTTTGAGATCAGGTCACATGATACATTACAACCAATCAGAATACTCCACACAAAAGCACCTGATCACAGGAACTTGCATGCAAGTTCCTGCAAATACTTAATTACCACATACATAGTACAAGGTTCGCAATTAATGCTTCACACTTATTATAGCTACTGTTCACGTAATACAGTTATTGTGGGGAGAGAGGGTCAGGGCCTGACAATCATTTTTATCATCATCATTATTATCATTATTATCATCATTATTATCATCATTATTATTATCATTAATAAATTGTCATCACTTATTTTCCCCAGGAAAGATGTACAACCATCGAGTGAAATTGTTCCCCACGTTATGTTGTAGTTAGTATATGTTATTTTTACAGACCTACCAGAATACCTCTGGTTGATAATCTCCAAATGGGATCTATAAAAATTCTCAGCATTACAACCCAATCCCTATCATCAGCATACTTTACCACCCAGGGTAACATCTATCTTCCACCATGCAGTCTTCAGGGCTATCGTGCATCTCCTTCATCAAGCCAACATACCACCCAACCAGTACAGCAACCCTTCACTCAATAATCCCACGCTTTACACACCACCATTAAATCATACTGAGTTCCTTCCAAGGCTAACAGCTTAACCAGTGTATGTCTGGAACCATACCATACTTCACATGCTGAATGAAGGTGACAAACTCTAGATCTTTAGCTTGTTGCTCTAAAAGCTCATTTTGCTATAAATTAGTTGCTTCATTTATAGCAAACACCAAAGAGATTTTGATATGGTTTGTTGGACAATGTGTCTGCATTTGCATTACCCTCACGACTTCTCTTCCACAACTCTTGGGTAATCTAGGCTTGCTAAGCAGATTACTTTGTAATGTTCTGCAGGAAGAGTGATAATTATATCAAAACAGTAATTTGGTGACCCATTTAATAAGATCTGAAGTGTTTCATTGACCAGACTAGAGAAAGGCTCTCAAGTTTGTTGATAGAAAAGAGTGTTTTTTAAGGAAGTGCAATGAATGAAGTCGCACTGCAGGATAAATTCATCCATCTGCTTGTTATCTTCCAGCACTATATACTTCCAATCCCTCAAGACTGGTGTCAGTCTCCAGGGTAAATTGTTCACCAGCATGAAGCTTGGAATACACCGGCACCAGAGGAACTCAGCAACAATAATAAAAGCAAAGACCATGAAATTACTTTACATAATTAGCATTAGTTAAGACGGAAAAATCATGCACCTCACTAGACTTGGAAACACACCAGCTCTGGTTATGGTTTCACAACAATTTTTCGTGCCAACAAACATTTCTGTGACTCAAAATAAACCTAGCTCTGCAAAGCCATTCAAATGCAATCTTAGTTGCTGTAGGCATTCATCAAAGTTAACAGAGCCCACCAAATATGTCAACTTGAAACAATACTTCCACTCAATTCAATTTGTCGGAATCCACTTGCAGTAATTCGAGTAACTCTTTCCAAGAGGGCAGAAGGCATATTTCTTCCTTTATCTTGGCATTGATCTTCCTGTAATCCACACAAAACTGCAGAATGTTGTCTTGTTTGGATACACTTATTCTTGCAGAATGTTGTCTTGAGGGTTGAACAATCCCTTTCTTCATCATAGTATCCTTGATGAAGATAGACAAGACTTTCCTTCATGAAAATTTCAACATGGTGGTTGATTGGCAGGTTGTTTGACTCTATGCACTTCTTTGAGGAAGAAAAACTGTCTTGGGCACAACTGGTTGGAGTATGCACGGACGGAGCTCCCTCCATGCTCTGCTCAAAATCAGGTTTGTATCTTAATTTAATATTGCAGCATTCCTGCTGTCCCTTTTTGTGTGGTGCAATTTATACGCTATTATATTTTAGGATCTGTCACACTGGTGAAAGAAAAGAACCCAAATGTCATCACAACTCACTGCCTTATCCATCGTGAAGCCCTTGCATCCAAAACATTTCCTGCAGCTCTCAAGGGCACCTTGGACTCGGTGATCCGAATCGTTAACCTCATAAAAGGAGGTGCACTCAACACACGCCAGTTATGCTGAGACATGGATTCCTCGCATCAGGACCTCCTCTTCTACATAGAAGTGTATTGACGACATATAAATGCTTCTAACTCAGTCAATTTTTTTCCTTGGTAAATAATTTTTATATCATTTGGAAGCTTTTTATTTTCTCTATCGTATGAACGATCCAACTGCTGTACGTTGGCTGTCAAAAGGAAATGTACTCTCTTGTGTTTTTGAGCTCTTGGAAGAGATAGATGTGTTTTTGGAGGCCCATGGGAAGAAGACAGAGCAGTTATTGAAGGCCGTTCAAGAGCCGACCTATAATCCCAGTCTCGCCTACTTGGCTGACATTTTTGAAGCTCTGAACATGCTAAATTTAAAGCTACAAGGCCTACACACCACCATCATCATGCACACTGATGCAATCAAGGCTTTAATTGTGAAGCTAGGGCTTTGGGAGAGAAAAGTTGAGGTGGGAAATATTACTGCCTTCCACTGTCTTACACAGATCATGGATGAAGAACCACTTGAAGAGCAGCTCCAGCAAGAGATCAAGACCCACATGTCAATCCTTCAAAATGAATTCCACCACTACTTTCCCGACATCAATGCAAGTGAAAGTGTTCAGATGACTCTTGCTCACAACCCTTTCTGCTGCACTGTAGATGACCTTCTAGATGATGTGCAGGAGGACTTCTTGGATCTCATCAACAACACTGTGGCAAAAGAGGAGTTTCAGCTACAGCAGCTCAAGATCTCTGACTTTTGGGCCAAAATGCTTCCAATTTTCCAAGATAAGTGCATTTGTCTTGAAAGTTCTCATCCCATTCTCATCGACCTATCTCTGTGAAAATGGATTCTCATCTCTCCTGGTGATCAAATCAAAGGCCAGAAATAGGTTGGATGCAGAAGCCGACTTGCAATGTGCTCTGAGCCACACAACCCCACGAATTGCTGATCTCATATCAAAGAAGCAAGTGCATCATTCTCATTGATGTAATATACCTACTTAGTCACTGCGGTGATGAATATGTCTTACCATGTGTTACCATTTACCTGTCATTAAAATATGTTTTCCTTTCGTAAGCCAGCATAAGCAGCACTGTAAAAATGTACATAATATGGTCGGTCAATAATATTTTAGGTTGGGTGTCATGGAAGATTTATAGTCGCTCAAAGGAGGCATGGGCCAAAAAAGTTTGGGAACCACTGAATTCTACGATGTGTAATAGAGTGGCTTGGATTTATCACTTGTAGTCAGAACAAACTGCTCTATAGAAAAGTACCAGAGTATGTGATTTAGCAAAAGTCAACTAGCATGACTACCCACCTATTTCTTCGCTGCTTGAGATGTTCTGATTCCGAATGTACTTCGGTTGGAGTTTCCCTAGCCCTAGCTCTAGCCCTAGCCCTAGCCCTAGCCTTAACGAACTTGAAAATTGGAAAGATGATATCCCTGTGAGTAAAAAAATCAACAATTCTTCCAGTAGCCATATTGGAATTTTTACAATGGCTGTCCTCTCAGACCATTTTCAATCCATTCATTTATCTCTGTTAATAATATTCAAAAACCTTAATTTTGCTCTCTATACCTAGGTTTTCTAAGATCAGAAAATTTTACTAACCCCTCCAGAAATTCACCCAACATGATGCACATCTCTAAATGACTATATTTGCCACAAACTTCGTCAAAATTATCACATTCACTTTTCACATTCTCTTCTTTTGATAGGTGCCCACAAATGGTGATTCCATTGCCTCAGTAGGCAACATATGATTCAAATAGATCTTGGCCATGGATATCCAGGGGCGTACCCAGCATAGAGCACTCGGAGCGCGCGCACCCTCCCTCCCCCCCTAGAGTACAGAATGCAAAAAACACACAAAAAAAACAAAAAAAAGGAAGAAAAAAAAGGAAAAAGAAGAAAAAAGGTGTGGCCAAGAGTAATCCACATGCACTCATGCAAGATTAACCACATCACATGTGACAAACTACGCTTGGACTCAGGAGCCAACATCACACTGGTAAATACCAGGTTTGTGCAGGATGACAGTAACTAGAGAGCCACCTCGAGTCGTGTTCCATGACAGAAGTTCTCAGTGACTGTGTGGTTGATTTTTGATTTGAGCTGCCAAATATATACATCTCAGCAGAAATGCCTCCGAAAAAGAAGCAGAGAATTACGCTTTTTGACTTCAGAAATGCAATGGCAGAGAACCGACCCTTCTTCTGCTCTTCTGTCATAGAGACATTTCTGACAGTATAAACCTTGATAACGTCATATATAGACTGATTTGTAAAACTTAAGCCATGGAGAATGCTGCTACTCAATCCTCTCAACTAGTCCCATTAATCATTTATTTTTGTCATATGATGTACTTTATATAATGTAAATACCGGTGATTTGCTATATGGACATATTTCTAAGATATATTTTTTTAATTGGTGCCAGCCATTCTGATCACAAATTGGTTTTCCGCATGCAGCAATATACTTAATTGAGCTATATACCCTATTCTATTTGGTTTTGACTACAAAGGCCTTGGCCGCCCTCACTAAATCCTGGGTACGTCCCTGGTCATATCCGTTTCAAGAATAGTGGGGAGAGTTCATTGGGGATGAATATATCAGTCCCAAGGTTGTGTAGAAGCCCCTGACCCTACTCCATCAAAAGCTATAGGGTTAATTTGTTCTAGAATTGAAGCCTGCTACCACGTAATCTCTTTTAATGGTTTCACAGCCTTTACGATTATTTTCTTATTGCAATCATGGTGTACATTAAATAAGATCGACATGTGTGAGGTCTGTGGTGTGGACAGAAGTATCTCAGTCTTGCATTTGGATTACTCGAAATACCAACCGGATTTCAATCACTCTTAAATGATTGTTTTCTTTTTCAGAGCATGATGAAGGGCTGTCTATCTTGTAAACATGTTCCCCCTACCCTCAACCCCTTCCCCCCTCCCCCCCCCCCCCCACCCTACCCCATCATCCCCTAACCCTCCCCATTGCCAAATGGCTGCCATTTGTCAGGATGATCATATCAGCTAGTTAACAAGAGAATGGATGTATATATTTGAAATTTATGGCAAAAATCTCTTGATTGAATTTCCCCGAGATGTGCTAATTGAAACTTGTCTAAAATCAATAAAGGGTTTATAAAGTTCCCTCCGGTGCATTTTTTGCAATTACATCTGTTAGTACCAAATCAGAAAATGAATTCTGGAGCAGTGCTTCAGAACGTGTACTATGATGTTTGTATGTTCTATAACCAAAAATTCAATGGCTGTTAAAGGAGAAATGAGTGATGAGCAAAGAGCATATGAAATAGATAACTTTACATGCCACGACCACATAACTTGCCCAACAACCATTCATAATCCCTTCAATTATGTCAATCCCACTAACAATCAACCTGTTAATATCATAATCCAAAGCTTACAATTTATTAACTCGTACAATCCGAGTCGACAGTTATTCGGCCATAATTATTGCTTTTCCCAATTGATCATTTACAGGTCAAGGATCCCTTTCGAATTATTGTTTATGCAGCACTGCATAACACCTGATTAGCTACTTCTTTTCATTGGACTATTAGCATGCTCTATGACCGAATGTTCATTGAATTTGGTCAATCTATGACAGAAGAGCGTCGAATTTCATGATAGTAGACATGTGTTGGATGAAGTTTGAGTTCTTATGAAGTAGTAGGTGATAATGGGGGCGATATTGATTTCAAAAGGAGCAAAGTACAGACTCTTATATTAGAGCAGATGATCATAGTGCCAGAGGGTAGTGCAAGGTGAGGTAGAGGACAGTGAGTATGTCATGCTAGGACCAGAGAAATGGCTTTAGTGGTCCCAGAACTGACTACAAAGCCTTTTGCTAAAACCATTTCAGACATTACAATAATATGTATTTATTTGTGTTATATATATATATATATATATTAAGAAACACTTCATTTATATAACATATAACAAGCTTAACATTATGAGTGGTTATCCTGCCAGGTACCAAGGGTCAGGGGTCAGTCTGACTTGGGAAACTAAAAGTACTAATATCTAATTAACTTCTACATGGCTTATACAAGGTCTAGTTGCTGGAATAATATCTAGAATTATGCCAAAGTCTAAATTTGGGCCAAATTTTTTTATTTTGTGTTATGCTCCATCTACTTTGTTAATTGCCCTATCCTCTTGACCACATCACATTAAGATAAAATGTACAATAAAATTATCTTAAGTTCATGCAGATGGAACATGAAGCTGCTCCTAAATCCATGCTGAAGAAAACTTGATGGTGGAGAATTAGTATTAGGTGCCCAAAAAGTAATATCTGAATGTTAATTTTTGGCCATACAGATGACTTGATAGAATTTTATTAGCTTCCTATCAGCCAAGGTTAAAAATGTTCTGGATATCTAATTGTGCATTATATTTGAACCACCTCTGTATATAATATATTTCCAAATTGTAAATCAAGAATTTTGTATGTCTAAAGTAGATATTGAGTAGTAGTAGGTATATTTTTTAATGTATTTGTGAATCCCATTTAATTATAATACTTTTTGTTACTTTTTTAATTTTGTTCATGTATGTGAGGATGTGCTCAAGCAGTCAGGAAGAAGCTCTCACACTACTAGTGTCAGCAAAAGACAACTAGTTATTTCCTTCTCTTGTGCGTTATTCCTTTATCAAAAGAAAGCTAATAAATTGGTAGGTTCTATATACCATTATTTTTAAGCTGATATGCAACCTATTAAGTAATTCCATTCCATTTGCTGTAAGTCACAACTTTTCATGTTCATCCTGGTACATGTACATGTAAATATTTTTGTACAAATTAATAGTGATATTTTGATCAACAGTGAAATGGAGAAAAACAAAATCACAATGCAAACTGTAGTCAATGTGTGACCGACTCCAGGGGGAATCAGTTCTAAAGTTCTTGATTTTGTGATGTGAGCTCTACTAGCTATATACCATTAATAGTGGAAATTGGCCCATAGAAATGATATTTAGAAACCATATAGCAAGTTCTATCAGATTTCAATACGATATTGAAAGTTCAAAAAAATATTCATCTGCTCCATTCCTGGATGGAACTTTATAGCTAACAAATTTAGATATAGAAACCATACAATATTCGATAAAGCTAAATTAAATTCTGAATATTGACCTTGAATAAACTACAAAAAGTCACAACTTCACAGTTGATTTACCCCCAAAAATGTGCATCTTTATATTAATATATATATATTTATAATGCAGAAGTCTCTACTTGTTTCATGTCAGTCTTCAGCTCTTCTTCCACAATGACTTCACTGAAATTCATGTAGCCAGCCATGGATTGCATGAGTGATCCAAGCTGAACAACCAAGTCTGAGAAATGAGGTCTATTCTCAGGCTCATACTTCCAGCACTTCATTACAACTTCTTCATACCTATTAAATGGGATTAGTTTGCATTAAATATGCACAGTTTGGCAGATAAGCAATTCTGACAACATCTCACACATTCGTATCTTTGAAAAGAAGCTTCCACTCCCTTAAACATACTTTGTCTAATAATGAGTCCAGCAACATTACACTTAATAAATTATCACTCCAGAACTAGTTCACTATGATCTTACATCTCATTGAAGCATGCTGCATTGAGTGGTTTCTCCATTCTATAGCCACTCTCCAGCTCATTTGGCAGATGCTTTTGGTTGACACCACCATAGGGAATCCGACCACCACTGAAGACCTCCCAGCATGTCACACCATATGCCCACTATATCCAAAAGGTATGATAGAAAAAATATTTAGCATATTTATTGTAGTTAAAGTGGTTGAACTAAGTGGAAAAACACTTCAATAGACTAACTACTATTGTTATAGACTAACTGCCATAAATATGAATGACTCAATCTACAATAATAATAGTAGTATTATTATTATATACGAGGAAGTCATCGATATAGGAATGTGGATTGGTTCCAAAATTCAGATATTGGTATAATGTATAATGCTATAGAATTATATCATAAAATCACCAGCAAGATAGGTATGGCTGCATTAAGCACCAAAATGAAGTTCTCTGTGGTACTTCCCACTTCCCTTCAAATTTTGTCAAGCCATGCACAACAGTGTTGCTCCTTTTCTTTAAAAAATCATGATATTTTTAGCAGAGGATTTACTTAAGTAGAATTTTTCTTAACTATAATAAACGCGTCCAGGCATTATTTTCCTGGCTCCAGCAGAGGCTAGCTCACAGTATAAACGTAGGAGAACTGTTCGAGTCACCAACCACAAGAGACCTAACAGATACCAAACTTGGTAATTCGCTGCAACCAGAGTCTCTCCCTAACTTCTTCTAGCTAAACCGCAAGTTTGACAAAAGAGTTTTAGATCTTAAGTAGCTTATATTAATAAAACAACACCAAGTAGCAGAATATGAAGATAGGATGAGACTCCCCAAGATTGGACTGCAGAGGGGTTTAAATACCCTTGCAGCCAGGCTTTCACAGCCTATGGTGTTGTGAGAGTAGTAGAACTCTATCACCCTACAGGACTTATCTAAGAGTGTGTGATGATATCGTGATTGTCCTATGTGTTGATAGTCTGCGGTCATGAGTTCTGATTGTTCTACGTGTTGATAGTCTGAGGTCATGAGTTCTAGCTCTATTTATAAATTCTATTTATAGTTTGATCTTTGTAGGCCTGCTCTCAGCCAGCCAGGGTTGAGGCCTGACAAGAACAATGTTGATTTATAGTTGCAAAATTTAAACCAACTCTGGGACTAAATCTGAGGCTATCATTGGCTAGGAAAATGCTTGTAACCAGTATCATTATTTGGTAATGTGGCTATGTTGGTAGTTTGTGAAGCAGGAATGTATATGGATGGGGAGTTCCCTGGGATTCCCCCCTCCTTGGCTGAGCTTCACACCTGTTGGCCACCTCATTAAGAAATAAAGTTAAAAACAAACTTAGCAGCAAATCTTTAGAAATTAAACAAGTCAATAAGCTTTAAAAAATCTCTTTTGAATTAATCAGCTATAAATCTGCACAATAACTAAACTATCACCGGTAAAGTATTATTCTATAATTTTGTTGTTTCAAAGTGTCCAAGATTTCCTCTAATAACATGCATCAATTTCAGGCACTTCAATGGATATCTTTAAAGGTTGTGCTACATTCCAGTCTGCTAGGTGATCGAATGGACTTCTTTTTATCATTTTATATGACATAAATTATCATTCCAATGATGCAGTGCTTACTGCAAATACCAGCAAAATATCCGATTTTTTTAAGTTTCAGGAAATATGCAGGATAACTTTATTTCCATTGCATCTAAGTCCCCTACCACCTTCTATGCTCAGTTTCCAAGTTGAATATGGATGTCTAGCACATTTCAACAACCTCAAAAACCAAATTTTAGCTGTCCCTGACTTCTAGTGAGGTCCAGTTACCACTAATTTGGATGTTTCAGCCCTTGATTTTGCAGCAGACATGAGAAAAATTGATAACATTTCATTCATATGTAAGGATATTATTATTATTATTTTTTACATGCAATGATGTGCAATAGGAGTATTTTATGTAAGGAAAAATTGAGCTAGAATGGGAGAGCAGTTCACATGTGATGGTAATTTCATATCACTTAGCTACAGGCACCCAGTTGCACTGCACCAAATTGCAGTGCTAATTTCTGATCAATATACCAGAACAAGCGAGGATAACAGTTTATGATCTGCCTAATAAACAGCCAATGTTTAGGGGTGGAGCTAATCTATTAAGTATGTCAGACATCTGCAGCACTACTAATGTTTGTTTTCTTTTTTAGTGCAGTAATATGTGCTGACTACCTAGCTGGTTGTTTCTAACAAGTGCAAGTCATTCTCTAGTTCTTGCTTAGCTAACAAGCATAAGTTGTCTATTTTTCTTTGACAAGTTGTTAGTGCTAATATGGTCCAAATTAGCGATATCTCAGCCGTAAAGTCTAAAGGCCGGTTCACAATATGTCGCGAAGCGAAGCGAAGCGACGCGATGCGTCAATTTGTGATATTGTGAACATGATTTCGCCTCGCGTCGCGTCGCTTCGCGGCGCTTCGCTTCGCTTCGCTCGAATAGACTTGAGTTCTATTCTAGCGACAATTGTGACGCGATATTCCACGTGTATTGTTTTTGCAACAAGAAAATGAATGACGAACGATTGATAGAAGCTGTGCGGAACTTCAACAGTATATGGGATGTTTCTCATAAGTCGTACAGGGATTTGAAGGCCAGGGAGAATGCCTGGAAACATTTTGCTGCACGCCGAGTGCGCTTGGTTTCGAATAGAGGGGGGCAGGGCGAAGAAATTAATAGGTGGAGTTCGTAATTCCGGGTGAAAGTTCAATTTTTGGTATCGAAGCGAAGCGACTGGGCGAATATTGTGAACTGCTCCAGGCGACGCGAGGCGACGCGAGCCGACGCGAGGCGAGGCGAGGCGAGGCTAAGCGACATATTGTGAACCGGCCTTAAGAGGATGAAAGAATCACATGCTACATGCAAGAAGTAAAAAACTGGAAAGATAATTATATCAAAAGTGAACAAATATTTGTCTTAGCAATCTAGAACAGTAATCTATAGAAATTGCAATTAATGCACTGCCACTTTTTGTGTTATTTTGTGCACTAGTTGGCAAGTGAGTTAAGCTCATACAGTGCAGGGTGTATATATTTTATATATGTGCTATTGTTATATTTGATTACTATGATAACAATATCTGTGGGGCTATGTAACTTTTCTGGGTCAAATATATATTAGAATGATATAATTTTGGTGAGAGGTAATAAAATGAAAATTAGCTATACTGAGTTAAGGGGTAGGGACGGTGCCTGTATAAAGGAAAACATTTCCAAATGAGTCTTTGTTCAAATATTCCACTATTGACCATAATACACTCACAGGTACAGTACCAATTAGAATTTACCACATCAGTTTTCTCAGAGAATATTCCATCTCCTAAGCTTTCTGGAGACATCCACCTCACAGGTAGCATTATATCTTCTTCCATCTGTCTAATGTAATCTTTTGATGGGTTGATTGTTTCAGAGAGACCAAAATCAGCCACTTTTATCACAAAGTGAAGGTCAATCCTATAGAATTTGAATATATATGTGAGTATATATCCCATATAGTATTTGTAGTTTGCTTAAATGTAATCATGAATGACTAGGTAGGTTATATGTACTTTTAACAAAGCATTTCAGAAAATTAGGTTGAAATTAGGTTGAAATAAATACTCAAGTAGACTGCACCTTCAATAAATCTTCAACCTTAAAGGACCCCAAGCAAAAGCCCATTGAGGTGGTATTGAACCCAAAACATTTTTGGGGGTGTCTCTTTGGGGGTAGGTGAGGGCAAAATATTGAATTTCATACTATTTATGTTGTTTCTGAATCCACAGCAGATATACTTTCCTCAATTCCCTGCTTTCCAGGCATGGTAGAAGTAGAATGTGGCAAAACGAGGTCAAGAAACCCTTGAATGCCATGTTTATATACCAGCATAACTTGCCAATAGCTAGTAAGAATTTGTTATAATTTGTTTCTCTATAATTAGAAAGATGTGTCCTATTTTAAGATTAATGACATTAAGCGACTAGTTGTGGAGTTTATGCCATTATGAGCAGGATAAACATTCCTCAGAAATTTCAATAGAAGCCTGGGGGCATTATTTTTTACTCCAAAATATATTTAATGATGCAATTTGATTTACAGAATCCCCATCAATACTGTTCAACCTTGATGGGGTATGCCTTTGGCAGATGCCAGAGTTCTGAATAGAAAGAAAGAAAAGAGCATGGGATGTTATTGGGACTAAGTAGTGGATCAAATACCACCCTCCATGCAATAATGGAGGTAGGTACCTGTGGTCTGTTAAATTTTTTACAAGCTGCAAGCAATAGAAGCCTGGTCAGCTATAGTAATCAACTAGACCTATTTTCTGGAGCATAGATGCCTTCACTGATTGCTATTTGTTCTCAGTGTTAACTTCAATATTGGAGAGTGCTATAGGAAAAAAAGGTAGAAAGAAAAAGAAAGAACTTGCTGTAACTGATTGGTATTATTGTGCAGTGCAGCTTCTGTCTCCCATAGCCACATCTGCAAGTAGTTCTTCAGCCTACTCAAAGAGCTTTGGTTTCTTTCCAGTTGAAAAAAGTATATATAATAGGTGACACAGAGTTTTTATTGTATTATTTCCATTATTGGCATGTTGATGTGCATGATACCAAAATAAACTTATTTCCCTTGGGGAATTAAACATAATAATATGTTCTCTATATTATACTCTTCATCTGCTCTGCTGAGCATCCACCTTGGTAATAATGTTATCCTTTGTAATCTTGAAAAAATGACATCAAACAATTTTCTCCGATATGTTTCTTAAAATTTTACCACCCTTAATTAACATTTCCTTGATGCACAAGCTATGTCTATTTACAGAGTTTATTGACCTAATTGTATAATTATAGTTAACCAAATAAATAAATGGTAAACTGCCATCTCAAAAACTTAACTCTTTATAAAAACAATAATCTTTTTTACTAAATATTATTTCAACAGATGCATTGCCTATAAAAAAGATTTTCAATTAAAAACATTTAGGTTAAGTGTCAATATATTCATGAAAATGTACTTGCTCAAAAATAGCCAAACCCATACTGAAGACACCCTCCAAATATGAGACAATTTGGACTAATATTTATAAGAAAGAGCTAGTGATTTGGCTATTGCCATGTAATATATGCACCACTATTGTACTTAATTAAAAAGTAACTATCCTTTATTATGTCTAATTGTTGATGTAGTTCTGCGCTTTTATGTATAAGTTATAGAATTTTGAAGTCATTCACATAAGGGACATGCCAAGACTCCCATACCCTCCCCCCCCCCCCCCCCCCACCCCCTATCCATTCCACTCCCACCCATTCCCAATTTGACCCTATGTGTCCAATTTTTCCCCACACATATTGTCTATTGTTTATAATGTTTGTATTAATGATATTTATAGTTGCGCTTTGTAAATGAAAAATATATATCGTTAACTTTGATGGACATTATATCAAAAGAAAAATTCCATTGGGACGAATGATTTTTAAATACATAGATTATTTTTTAGACTCCCTCAGTGAGCTCTTAGTAGCTAATATTGGTTTTGTGCTGAATTATAAAGTTAATCAATTATGCAGCTGAAATCTAACATGAAAGATGACAGCTTTTATTGTAATAATTATGTGTGTATATATACACAAGTTATTTGGAAAAAAATTGCATTCCATGAGAATTTTTTTGGTTTTATATTTCTTACTAGCAGCATGGTGCTATCATGGTACTGGCTGAAGTCTTTGCCAAGTTAATGGCATTACTGATAGAATATGGGAAATAGTTTTAAGTTTAATACCTCGTAAGCCATCATTAAACCCCAGAGCTAATTTAACTTGTTATGGTAGCCACTTATTAGGTTTATAAATGCTTAGTCATGAACTGCAAATACCTGAAAAAGCCTACCTTGAACAAACCCATCTGTGAATAAATGACAGTTTATTCTTCACCAAAAAAATTTGAAAAGAAATCTTTGCTCAAAACAAATCCAACACTAAACATCTTCAATTGAACTTATGCAGCCTAAAAGTTTGTCTTTATCCAATTAATTAATCACATGCTCTAAAAAAACCCGACTTAGACCCAAATTGAGGTGTTAAAAGCTTGAACCAATTATCTGTCTTCATCATTTATGTTATTTTGTTACATTATCGTGCACTAGGCTGTTCACTCTTGTTTGTCAACTGAGTAGCAATTGTTCCACAAATTGGCATTGTTTCATGGATTTGGTTGTTCTGAAATCCCCATAAATTTTTTGTAAAATGGATGAAAAGAAAGCAAAGAAAGTGCAGAACTGGAAAGATTGAAGAGGAAAAATGATTTGCAACAGGATGAAATGAAATGTGCCAAAATAACATCACTTGCAACTAAAGTGAATAGGGCTCAGCCTAATGGTAAGCTTACATAGACATAAAAGATTTGTGGACTGGTGCTTGCCTGGCAATTTTTACTCACCCCCCCCCCTCCCACTTCCCCTCCATTCAGCACTGACTGCAAGAGGTAGAATGCAGCTAGTGACTATAAAGTAAGACTACTAAATCACCCAATGAAAAGAAAGAGAAACTAAAGATTGCCCCACAAGTCTCTGCTACATGAAATAAAGTAGAGAGCACCTTAAATATGTTACCAATATTTACAATCTTAAACTGATAATGTGTGAACCTTCCTGGTTACATTGTGGATTAGACTGCCAAGTGTGTTGTACTGAATGGCACACTCTGCATTGCGGTGGCTCATTGTTGAAAGGGAAATATAAGGGTCACACATAATCCCCCTTGACCATTTAGTGGCATCTTTTTATTGGTCAATATAACAGAGGGTATCTGATATCTCTTCTTTGGAGCCCTATTGGGGGTTTGCTATATTTTCTATGTCAACCCTATGAATATACTATAGAGTTTCTAACTATGGGTGCATTCAGTGGTGAATTCGACAGAGGATTTGGTATAGCTGTTGAAACCAGCCATATATTTATGCACTACATTTTCAGAAATTCTTAGTGTTCAGCCTGGAACAATGAGAAACACATTTTAAGGATAATTGAGAAAATTGTTAGCTATATACAAAATTAATATGGATTGATTTTTCAAAGAAGAAATGAAACATGAATTTCTCAATGTAGATCACAAATATTTATAGGATGCTTTCCTTATTATTAAGTTAGTTATTTTTATAGGTAAAGCTCCGATAATGTTTGCAGCGCATATTGGAATATTCTATTTTTGACAAGTCAATTTATTATTTCGATGATTTCTTAGTCAAGCAGTTCCTACACACTTTTACTCTGAATAACTCCAAAAGCTAACCCATGATATATACATGTTATTCTTTACTACACACACACACACATTTCAAAGAACTTCTCAATAATCAACCTGAAATTTACTCTACCAACATTTCAACTAGATGCTCTTGCCTTCATCAGGAATAATCCTGATGAAGTTATTCTTGATGATGGCCAGAGCATATAGTTTAAATGTCAAGGGAGTAAATTTCAAGTTGATTATTGAGGTCAATATTCTTATGTCAATATTCTTATGTCAACAGAAATTTCATTAAGAGTTTATCTAGATTCATTCATTTATCCACATGGGTAGAGACATGGTATTTACCTAGTTCTTTTCAGGGTCTCTGCTGTTAGCTAGTTTAACAAGAGCAAGCTTCTGAGGAGTGATCACTTCTATGTAGCAAAAATGTGTACTGTTTGCTGACTTAGCTTAGATCAACTCGGTATTGAATATACACTTATTGTATGAATGATCTTTGACTAATTTTCGAGTATTTTACAAATATACAAGCATATATGTCGCTGCAATGTATTCGACACTTAGTCTTCTGGAGGTATAATTAAACCTGTTCACAAGTCATGCCTGAGTAAAGGTAGATTAGATATGTAGATCCTTGAAGACAGAATTTCACAGTTTTATCATCTTAGAGTGTGTGTTTACTATCTTTGCGATGGATTCAAAGCATGCTTCTATTGTGTTTAGAGGCTAGGAAGCTCCATATTTGTCTGCCATTTTAAAGTAGTGGTTGAATCAACATCATAGGGAGTGCTACTGGATTCCTCAATGTCCACTTCAGCCATTCAATTAGTGTGGTGAGTTTTTGAGGATATCCCCTATATACCCTCCACTTAATTGAATTTTCAGGTCAACTGCTATACATCAGCGAATTTTGTTTTAATGAAACTTCATGACACCCACTGGACTATCACTCAGCCATGATGTTTGTATTTAACCTCAACTAGCATTATTTGTTTTCTGTTAGTTATCGGTGTGAGTAGAATTATAGAACTCACATGCAATTTCTGGCTGCCAAGTCTCTGTGCACTATCCTTTTACTAGACAAATACTCCATTCCTTTGGATATTTGCAGGCAGATATTCATTAACTTGGAGGCAGTGGATATCTGTGAGAAATAAGCTCTGATAATAAATATGTATCAGCTAACAGCATAAATCACATACAGGTATTACAACTTGTTGGCTCAGAATTAGAAGGATATAATGTTTTATGAATAACATACACATTCAACAAGTAAGTGCTAAATATAGACACATGCTTAACAATCAACATTTGTGGCATCTGATCTTCCCATGAACATACCACTGTTTCATCCATCTCAGATTTAGGTGGAATGCAGATGTTATTTCTCTCCTTCTTCAAAAATGAGAGGAGGCTGCCATTGAACATAAAAGGCATGACAATGTAAGGGACTTGACCTTCATCAACGCACACTCCAGTGAGAGTAAGGATGTTAGGGTGCTCAAACTCAGACATCTTGGAACATTCTTCTAACAGACGTCTGACCAAAGTTTGATTATGAAAACCTATATAGGGTATAAAAGATGCACCTATGCAGATAAACTGAATTACTTTGTACAAAACCATACCTTTTAGTGTTTTCACAGCCACTACTTCATGGAATGATTTTCTGAATCCCACGGAGAGATGACCTTTGTACACAATTCCATACTGGCCTATGACAACAAGATTAATACAAAATGAAAAATACACAAATTTGGATACTGAAATAAAACAAAATCTTTTGTATATATATATCAAATGCTTGATTTTTTTAAAAATTGTATGTAATTAGAATTGTACTTTAATAAATACTTCATGCTGCTTTCCATGTCAAAGAATTTCATGTCATTTAAAAAAAAATTTTTTTTATATAAAACTAGATAAAGAGCCACTCATTATGACTGCTGGATCACATCTCTCAGAATAGTAAGAGTTTGAATACGAAACAAGGGAAGCGATGTTGTTAGACTATCCAATTCTCCTGGGTCTTCTCTTCTCCTGCTAGTGTTTGCATGATTAGGAGCCAATTACACCAACTTACTTCCTTTTTATTCAAGCACTTTTTAAATTATGTTGTCAACACTATTTTTCTTATTTTTATCATTATCAAAGAGAAGTGATACCAAGATAATCAAATAACAATGAGAATTCTTAATTTTATGGTGGTTATCTCTGTGGTTTAATGATGGACAGAAATCCCCAAGTTACATACAGACAAAGTTGAGTATTTGGATTTAGGATATCTGATTTCTGCTAGGAATTCCTGCCTAAGTGACAGAGTTTTAACTCTAATCAGAGTATATTTTCTAGAGGTAGGAAAATTTGGTATGGCTTGTTGGTCCATTCACTTTGACAAAGGCCTTATAATGATGAGATTTATATACTCTGAAGAAATCTTGGAGGTTTTCAATATAAAAGCAGTCATAGTAGAGCTTATAATTATGGCTTACTTCTTGAGGGAGGATAGGGGTGGGGAGATGGGATTTCTATTAGAGGGTAATATCACCTCTCTTCTCCTCCCCCATTTGACTAGCCAGCACTAGAGCATTAATGCACATCTGATCCTGACCAACACAGCACTACACTCATCTTTTTTCAGTTGAATCCAATCCGAACTACATGTTACTCTATTCTATATGCAATACTTTGTGGTATGGCCCAGTGCAATTGCTGGAAATATCTCTATTGTAAGGGGACCTATCTAACCACCGACGTTAAAAAATGTAACACCTTGATTCAATGATATTTGACAATATATTAAATGAATAATTGATTGGTATGGTATTTTCTTTGCTATAGAATTAGTTAAATCCAATGGCATTTGACAAGAAAATAACTTTTATATTTTTGGGACCAAGAATATTCATTATACATGTTGTCTTACAAACTATCATTTAGCTCACTTTAAAGTGCCGTTCTCGGTGTGGCTGAAAAAAATTGTTATGCACATGAATATATTAGCTTCACTGTCAGGGCAAAGTATCATTCAACAGCAATTATTACTAGTATAACAAAGTGTATTATTGGCATATTTTTATAGAAACTTCATGCTTCGAATTTGTAGGGTACTCTAGCCTTTGACTATTTATAGCTACCATTTACTCAACATGTAACTCTTCCTCCATGGACTATGAATTTATATAACACTTTCCACTTGCCTAATTATTGTATATCTGGCTCATGAGGATGCCAGCTGTGTGCCTGATGTAGGAATTGTTTGCATCTCTGCTTTGTTGAAGGTATTTTTTTATAGTTAACAACTGCAGAAAATACTGTTTAAGCTGCTAAAGCAGCTAAATTGAATTTTAGCTGAAATGTGAGGATTTTTTGGTCTTGAAACATGTCTAAAAAATTAGTGCTACTACACTCAATATCATGCAATAATGCATTGAATTCTCTCTTTATTACCTTGCCCAACAACTTCATTCATCTTCAGGTTACAAGAGTCTATAATTAAATGTCTTCCAATGTTCAACTTCAAAGAACTTTGAACTTTGTATGCCTTCGCCAGATCAGATTGATAACTTTCCAGCTCAGACTCATCTCTTTCCACATTAGACTCATCTGTTTAATGTAAGAAAAAGTATGGGATTAGGACTATTATATAACTATACAGAATCGTTGCCTGTCAAAATGTTAGACTATTCCAGCATCAATGATATTAAAATATGACATTTATGGTAAAGGAATGTTGTCAGGTCTGCATGTGCCAAGATGAAGCTGAGCTGTGGATAATTTTTTAATTTGGTATTTGTGTGAAAGATTGCCATAAAGAGCATCTAGTCAAAATGGCGAGAGAGTAAAATTCAAATTGAGGTCAACCCAATTTTATCATGTGAACTGAAAGTTCGTTGAGAGATATATATACCTATATATAATATTTATACAAATAACTGGCATAATAACTTTGCTGGTTGATATTTGACAGACCATTCGAAAGACACTGACTGAATTGTTCTATGTTACCATATAATAGCCTAACAAGTTTGGTTACAATCTGTAAAAACATTTTTGAGTTTATCCTTTGATGCTTGACCTTGACCTTTCAAAACTTGCTACTTGGTAAAACACTTAGTCTGCCCACCAACTTTAGTGAAGATTAACCAAGGCTTTTTCACATAATAGATGTTGATTTTGGACCTTGACCTTTCAAAATTTCATTCCATGATACTTACTAATTGGTCTATATATGAAGTTTGGTAAAGTAATGTCAAGCCACGCTTTAGAAATTTTGCTCATACACAGAGATAGCCACAAAAATGAACCAACTAAAACTGTTCAAACAGACTAAAGCAAAAATACTATAAGACCATGCATTGTGTGGCACAGTAACAAACACATCATATAATTATAGCTGATCTCACAACTTTATCATCGCAACTTAATCTTCCATGAGGAAAGTAGATATGTACTAATTTGTGTCAGTGATGATCATTCTGCATAATTATTATAGTATATATATATAAATATATTTATATTTGTGTTATTATTTTTGACTTCCAATGCATCAAATTTAATACTCCTTCAACATGTTAATTAGCTGATTTACCACCAATTGCATGATTAAAACAGTTACATTTGTAGCTATAACATTTCCATCAAGAATATAAACTGTTCAGAATGGAAACATGACAGGCTGTAGTTTGGCACAGGCTGTAGTTTGGCATAAAAATAAATCCATTAAAGTAAGTTCTGCAGGTTCCAGGCATCAGCTGCAAATTATGCTAAAATTCCTATGTATACGCTAGAGAAATTTTGATGAACTGTTCACATCAATTAGTTTGTTGTGTTTGTGTGTCAATGTTTGCGGATGAAGAGCGAGTGTGATTCCTTCTTGAAGAGCTAAAGGATGACAGATGAAACTCACTATACGACTATTTGCATATGACTAATGCCTATTAGATGAGCTGGAAGCAGCAGTGGTCTTGGCTAGTAACCTTGGTCTTCATAGCTAAATCTCTACAATAAAACTTACATTAAAAATCCATCCAGTGGTGCCTCCTTTCTCAAATGTAAAGATTCATAGTAATTGCAGGTAAGAATAGCTGACTGTACAGCTTTACTCCAAAGAAGGATTTCCCAAAAAGTAGAAAAATCCTGTAAGAGACTGTTTATTACAGTAATTGCCATAATCACTCTCTTTCTCAGTGTCAAAATGGAAGTTAAGTTTTATGCATATTTAGAGCAGTCTATTGGCATGTGCAGATAAAAAGATGTTAAACATAATAATTATACAGTTTGTGATAATGTCAAAGTTTGTATAAAGTCGACTAATACTAATAAAAAGTGACAAAAATTATTTTATCCCTTACCATTAAACTCTGAGTGAACTTCAGCAGGTGTACTAGACATAAGGTCAAAATAAATTACTACATACACATGATACATATTAGTATATTAAAGCCAGTTTGCAAGGCATTAACAGTAAGTATCATTATAGCTGTGCACTAATACATTGAAATGCCTCTAGTTGCATTCACATAAAGAATTTGATGTAAGAACAATACTAGCTCTCACTGCTTGGTGTATAATATGTAGCTCTCCGTGAATGAAATATCATAAATGTTTTTAATTCTCACTTGATTTTTTAGCCTGACGAAAGTATTATTAGTAGAATGCAGAGTAGACAATAGATAGGAAGATTTGTTGAACATGTAGGAGATATAGGACCTTTAACCAACTGGAGACTTGTACAAATAATTGCTTCCTTAGTTTTAAACATCCACCAATTCTCTATAATGCTTAGTAGGTATTCATTGGCATAGGAAAGATGGAGGGAGGGGAGGGAGGGATGGGGAGTGGGTAGGGGTGGTCGGGTCTCTAGCTTGGAGTAGTGACTGCCATGTGTTCAATTCAAAAATGATCAATATACTTACCCTGTCCGGAAACCTATGGCACAACGCCGCACAAGCTAAGATTTAAACTTATTTTGCTTCAGTAAGCAAAGATCATTAGCACCTACTCTATTAGTGGTATGTAGACTAGATGCTGCATAGTACTCTTGAAAAAGGAAAATGAATTAATTTTTAGATCATTTGCTCTCGTTACGCTTTGTTATCAAGCACAAGTTCCTAGAATCATCACTATGTTCAAGAATGTACCTATAAACCTGTTTTTAGTATCATCAGTGAGAGTGCCTTTGTTTTACTAGGAATGAGACCCACCTAATTAGTTACTTTAAGTAGGGGAATCTACTAGGCATATTTTTTCAGTCACAGGAAATAGTTCAACAAAAACTGAACCTATATAGTCGAAAGCTTGCAATGTAACAAATGTTTTTTTTGTCATGTGTCAATTAGCAAAGTGTGGTGGTCTTCATCTTTTCAAAGTGCCAACTGAATTGCTTTATTGAAGAAGATTTTTGTAATTGAATGAAGGCAATAGTAATAATGGATGAGCATGATAAAAGTGGAATACTCTGAGAAGACACATAATAAAATTAGCAAATTCTATTGATGTGAATTGCATAGTGTTCTAATTTTATCTAAATTTTTACTCATCAAGGTTTCTGCTACATTGGCATCATGAAAATGTAAATTTATTCGAAGGTAATTTGTGTAAACTATTGTAGCTTATAGCAAGCACTTCACAGAATTAAAAGTCTGGGTGCATCAGAAGCATGGCTACCAAAATTTCCATCCTGTTAATCCCAATACAACTCCTGATAACCCCAATATTGAGTTAGTAAAAGATCCTCAGAAATCCAAGGAATGTAATTCCTAAATAAAAGCAAAAATAATCACTGCATACAATCAATTTGAATCATTATAATGTTGCATTTCTGCACCTTAACAGCATCTACTTCATTGGCTTGAAGACGACACATGATGGTTTCAAATTGAAACAGTGCTGTAAGAGTTCTTGAAGAAAATTATTTCACTCGACTCAATCCCATCATGTTGCCAAACACCATCCACATTGCCATGCAGCACAACCAACACAGACTTAGCTCATCTGGTTAGTAATGGTTCTCTTATAAGTTATTCCATAACTTCCAAGTCGCTGTATTCTTCTAAACTGCTTCTAGTTCTTTTCTCTGCTTTTTGACTTAAACTGCTGGCATCCACCTTTATCACATGCAGTTATTATGATGTGTGGCAGCATATGTGCAATAAAGCATATTCACAGCAAAGCCAATTTTTGGACTTAATCCTTCCAAATCCATCCAAGATGCAGTTTAAGAATTTAGAAATCAGAATACTTGGCCAAGTTGGAAGGAATATGGTAAATAAGTTATTAAGGGTATTTGCAGTATTAATTTTTAGCACTTATTTGAATCAGCATGTGGTCTTTTATTCTCAGAATGGTTCAACCTTACAAAACTATAATAAACACACTGCCACATTAGCATACATCTGAACAATAGTTTAGCACATCTCCAAGGAAAACAACTTCTATTCAAGAACCTAAACAAAAAGCAGGGCTTCTTCTTGCTCATAAGAAGTCACTATACATCGAGTCCAGCTTTAACCTATTTTATGATAAAGTTATTGAGCAGTCTTCCAGACTCACAGATGAGCCCTCTCTGCCAAGGCATAAAACAAGCCGAAATAGTTGCATAAAGGTGAAAAATTACAATTATGACTACAAGGATAAGCATATACATTTATATTTTGAGGCTTTATATCTTGTAAAACGGGAAGCATACAGAACATTTGATCAAGCCATTATTCAGAAGTCCGAATCTCTATTGCAGAGCACAAAGTTCTGGAACTAATCTATATGTGACAACTGCAACTAAAGCACACTCCTTTTCCTCAACTTCGTAGGCTCAAAGCTTATTTACGAAGAGCTATGAGTCCATCGAGGTTAAACAATCAATATAACTTCAGTGAAATAAATGCTATGAGTCAATCGAAGTTAAACAATCAATTCATGTTGTAACCTCAGCCAGATAAAACTCATGAGTTATAGCTTAACTATTTGTTTGTGATTACCAATGCTCTTAAATAAAGTAATAAATACAATAATATGTGCCCCCCTCATTAGAATAGTTTCTGTGATATATTTCAATCATTTATTTTGGCCATTAAAAGTACTCAATAGTCAAATTAAAAAACATAACCAGCTGTACATTGGAAAACCTTACCCTTATTACCTTGAAGCCATTCTGCTCTTTCTTTTCCATAACATCCGTACTAATATGACGATAATTATGGACAAGAGAGTCATAAGAATTGCTGCTGTAACTGCAATTGTAGATGCAAGTATTATTGCACCACCGTTATCATCTGGATAGGAAGAAGAACATGTTCATGGAATGGATGAAATATGAAGTTATGTCATTATTACAGTTATCACAATATTGAATTTTTTTAATGATAGAAATTGAGTTTAGAAACTGAGCTTCAGATGTCCAGTTATTATGATGTTTATTTTTAAATAATTCTTGAGTCTTGGAGAGATTTTGCTTCTTATATGTAATGGAGACTGAAACTACCAGTGATTTTCCTCACATGGACTGTTCAAAATTCGAAGCAAAATTGGCATTAGGGTTGCTAGGGTTGCTGAATTCAAAGCAAAAAGCATTTTTTTTTTAACAACAACAACATGACAATGCAAAACTGACATGGTCTAAAGACCGCCACAAAATATACAGGGGTGGAGGTAAGGTAAAAAATTAAGGGTCTGATTAACAAGAATGAGACTGGTATATCTCAGCCTATTATTGTCTTTAACTTCATGATGAGCATTCAGGTACTTAATACAGGGACACTCTACGTAGCCTTTTCCCAGTGTTCCAGCAAGTTCTCTTCCATGGCCTATTTATGAGTTTCATAAACAATTTCCAATTATTCCATCAGGCTCATGGAAGATAACTATAGCATGCTTTGTTTGGATTCCAGTATGTCCTGGTGAAGAGCATGCAGTCAACAAAAGTCAGACATTTATAACAATATCTTTTGAGTAAAGCATTTCTGTGATGTTTGAGAATATCCATATAAGGGCGCCTCAGCATATTTGGGAATGTTTGAGAATATCTTATGAATGGATGTTTAAAAAATTTCATCTGCTTTTTTGAGAAAACTATTTGTGTGTGCATGTATTTTGACAAGTTTTCTATTAAATTAAAAGTGGACAAAATTTCCAAGATAAACCCACACACATTCGAACTATGTTCTCAAATAGGGAAGGAAGTTTGCATATGTGTGCATGTTAATAGTTTTGTCACATTTTAGAGATATCTGTTGATGTATCTATTATGATGGATAACAACTGTTTTTGGAATGCAATTCACACACACTCATATTTTCACAGCTGCTCACACTTGCATTCTCTCTCTTACCATACTCTCACAATGTCTCTTACCCACACACTCATTACACTCATCAGGGATGTAAACAGAGAGGGGTGAGTTTTTTCACAGAGTCTGAGATTTTGGCTACCTCATTAGAAACGAAGCAAACAAATCAGCCACAAATGTACTTTAAAGAAATTAAGCAAGTAAATAATCCAGCAAACACCTCTTATAAATTAAGTCAACACAAATAACTAAACTACTCAGTCATTCTTTGATATGTTCTTTAAAGATGCCTAGGATTTCCTCAGATTTCAATTAGAGGCCCTTTATGGATATCCTCATGAGCTATATATGCTGTACAACAGACTACTAGGAAATTACGTAGCCTTGTTCTATCCCTTTAAAGGACTAAATGATTGTTCCAAAAGCAGTGCCTACTGGAAGTGCTATCATCATTTTTAAAGTTTAGAAATACACAAGCATATTTTTTCCATTCTATGACATACACAGAAGGATGGCTGGTATTTTTTACCATCTTAACCTTCTCTTGGAAAATAGCAGGAGAAAAATGTGTAATTCCTTCAGCATTACACCTGCTTCTCTGCAATAGAAACTATCCAAAGTTGACAGCTGAGAGTTTCCATAAGCTCTGAGAAGTGTCTCATCATAAAGAAGAAGACTTGGGTTAAATCCTGAGGCTGAGACAACAAGTTCAACTACCTCACCTGAGAAGTGACTGTGAATATTTGTTATCAGTTTATCAAGATAAGGAATAGCCAGCTGTACTTGAAACTGTTGAATTGACAAGGAGGTGATTTCCATACTCTTGGTTGCCTACTTCTTGGATTATGATTCCATCACTTACAAATTTGGTATGGCTGCCTCAGCTAGAGTTCACCAACTGGTATAGCTCTCTCTAATGAAATTTAGATGATCAAGAGTACTATTGAATGTAAAGAGAGCTTGCTGAAGTCAGCTGTCTTCTTATACATGAGCTAGTTTTAAAGCAAGTAAGGATACTGAGAACTTCTGATATGAGATAACTGCAAATAACACTAGCCAAAAGATAGGATATACCATATGGCTCAGTATGTTTAAATGAAGAATATAACTGTGAAAGTGTTCTAAAAAATGGAGGTATTTACTTGCAAATTACCTGAACACACTGTCACAAGGCTGCAAGATTTTTAGCTCAGGAAAACCAATAACTGTCTGGATGACCTTCATAGCCTTTTCTGTTGGGATGAATAATAAAACAACTTCCAAATGCTAGTCATTTTTCTAAAAACATCCTATTTCCTTCACTGATGCTAAGGGCTCAATTGAAGTAAGTTGTAACCTGTGATAAGAACAGTGTATATAGTTTGCATGAGCAGCAGAGCTTCTCAAAAAATGTAGCAGCACCTCATATCATTAGCCAATAAACTTTCGTAGATCAAGTGCTTCTGCTGTAAGAAGGACTGTAAAGCTTCTGTAAGATTTCCAGCATTTGTAGAATGGACATGAAGTACTATTAAGAAGGGCTGCTCTGGTTCAGTTGGACACCGGTAGTTGCTCTTAAATAGGCTAATTTAATGTTCAGGGATACTGCTAGTGGAGAGTGGGATTGGTTGTGTGGTTATGAGGTTTGGGAGAAAGGAGAGGCAGTGGTCGGATAAGGAAAGTTCCTTTGCAGTAAATAAGCCAGATTGACCTGAATACTTGAGACTTCACTCAACAGATATACAATACTGAATTAGGAGTACGCTAATGACCCTGCAAAGATATGTTTTAATATTAAAAAATATATATGCTTAGCTATATCTGGTTTGTAGGTTTTCTGCCAATAGTGCAGAGCCATGCTGCACTGTGAATGAAGGACTGTATTTTGCTGGATAATCCAGTGCAGTCCTATACACATCCTCACTAATGCAATTTTATTGTGAATGTGGGAGAACTAATTTTACGTCCCACAAGCACTAACTTGAGCCTACTTGCATATACAGAGGTAACAGGGCAGCTCTGGGTGTGTTCCTTTAAACTTAACCCATATTAGGATGACTTAGTTGCTGTAAAGTTTATCTGAACATGCTATAGTAAATTAGAAATGCACTATTAGTAGTGCAGTGGACATCACAGGAAGGAACTTGGATAACATAGGTAAGAGTCGACCCAGCACTTGTCATAGACAGCTGCAACAACATTAGCATTTACCGATAATGGCAGATTAATTACAATTCCTAATGACAAAACTTTAACAGTGAACACAGTCACTTCAGGTGCAGGGAATGGATCACAGTTGGTTCTAACCTGTGATTAGCAATATTTTTCTTGGTGCAGTTAGAACTGTTTCTGTTTATCTTATTACAGCAGAGGCGAATAGTAATACAGCTAATTCAAATAATGGAAGTACGTTTACCAAAGATTTTGAGCCATCAAAAAGTGAGTAGCTGGGTAGGATGTAGCTAGTTATCATTCCAGGAGTAACCATGGAAGTTCAAGCTTCCTATAGCCTTGTAACCTACATAGAACACAACTCTGACACAAGTGCTATACTGGAGTTTGTTTGAAGTGGGTTGACCTTTTTGTTCCCAAGATCAAACCACAGAAAATAAAAGGAATATCTAACACCAAGAACCTCCACGAGTATAAAGATTCACCAGATGGCAGTATAATCTAATAATGGCTAAGGAGATGTGTTTCCTGAAAAAAGTACCAAAACAAAATTGCCAGACCATCAAGGATATCTTGTAAGGAGAGAGTAGCAAAGTTCAGACCATCATCATCAATATCAGTAGGCTGAGAGAATATATGCATTCCCGCAAAGATAAGGAAATCAGCAAAACTGAGATGCAGTATCTATGTAGACAAGACTGATTAAATGCTAAGATGGTAATCTGCTATGTATACAAACTTTATAAATATACGTACTTCCCAAAACCGTATTGTTAATCATGAGTCACACATGAAAGACATCCTAGTAGGACAATTATCACTTACGATCTAGACAAATCACTCCAACATCTTCACTGTGAGAACAGTCGTTGGTCTCAAAAGGGTCTGCACCACACCTTAAGAGACTGGTCTCATTCCCATCACAGTTGAATTCATGCGACCATATTGGCCCAGTGCCATCAGGAACATTAGATGGATGAAGTGCAATTCCTCCTTCCCCCAAAAATCCTAGCTCAATGCATGCAACTTGTGCATCCGAAGTGTCCCAGTTAGGATCACACACTGTGCCCCAAGTATTATTGAAGTAAACTTCCACACGTCCAGATGTAGCTGAGCCTCCTCGCAATCTGATGGTTTCTTGAGAGAAAAGTGTTTGTCATAAAAAAAATCTCATCATCATGTAAACAATAAAGGGAAAAATTCCGCTTGATACAATAAGTGCCTCTGGCAACTAAATATTCATATATACAGTGCAAATATGGTTTTTCCAGCAGATTTTTTTTGAATACCAGTATTAGCTCAGTACATATGACAATATAATTTATATGTTTAAGAAAATAGGGCATTTTTAAAAAAATCGAAATTTTCCCCCCCCCATACACTACATATGCACCAAGCAAGCTGTAAAAGGGTGGTCAGCATATTTGGATTTTATTCAACATAGTTTTTATTGTATATTGTAACCAATGCATTTAGAATATAACTTATTGCTATGACTTTACGCAATTATTTGGTGACCATAATTTTTTGTGAGCAAACGTCAAATCTCCAAATGATTATTACTTACTAGCTCCACAGCTTACACCAGCAGCCTTCGAAATAACAATCGTGGTCTATTATGCTTCCTCATTACCTTCTGCATAGTCTGATATGATGATTGACAACTTCAAATGGTGAACAAATGGCGTAGAGCTAATCTACAGAACTGTCATGATTATGCGAATCCAATCTATAGGAGGGTGACATTCAACTAACTCATGCTAACTTGCAATCTAGTAGCCAGCACTAGGTCAGGCATGCTATCAGATCTGGGCGGCTGGATAGAGATAGGTTAACGACTCTGTACTAATGACACTGATGTCATTTGTATAATATACACTATACAACCCCACAAGCTCCTAATGATTATACTCTACTTGAACTCTCTCAGCTCATTATATATTATACAACCCTATAATGACCCTAGTAATTAGCTTGCCTGCTCTTTTCTATGCTTGAAATCTCTCTTCTATTTGTTTAGATTTTATTCGGATTATGAAAGTCTTCACATTGATACCTAGATTTCTTTATTGCTTTTATCAGTAGGGGATATATTCATTGCCAAATCAGGTCAAGCTTAGTACTTTCCACTTGTATTGTGGTTAAATATGGACTATTGGCAGGTTTTCAAAGTGCACATTTTTGCTCTGTTCATATATAGCCACAGCATAGAACTCTGCAAATAATGTACCCAAGTGTATGTAAACATATTTGATGGGTCACCTATATCCTGGTGTTTTCACTCATGGCATAATAACTAATATGGTGATATGGCTGTAATTTTTTGGATGAATACATACCGAAATAGGCCATACCAAATCAGGGGAAGTCTAAGCATGGTTATTGCTGCATGGATGAGTTCTAACTTCTATGTCATTATATCAAATCAGGGGGAAGTCTCAGCACGATCTTTGCAGATAGATCTAAATGCAGAAAGGAATATAAGTCCATCGATACAGGCAATATGGGGTCTAAAAAGAAGGATCCTATGTTGTGCTAAAGAGAAGTCTGCAATTGCTGAACATGCATGGGATAACTATTTTGTAGCCAGCCACCATCGTGGACCAGACCAGAAGACAGAAGGAACAGCAAGTCAAGGAGGCATTGCACACCAGCCTAGAGCACCAAAGTGTGAGTGGTTAAATAAAAAATGTGGAATGGATTTGCCTGATTATTGGAAAGCCACTCTCAAGAGCTTGAAGCCACGACCACCATCATTATATGTATTTATTTATTTAATTATCTATTTACTTTTATATTATATTTATTATAATTTATTTTATTATATTATTCTCTTTAGTTGTAATGATGATTATTTTTTATAAGTAGTCTATTAAGATATATTGTTTTGGGTATATATATATTAAATTAAAAAAATAAAAATAAATAATAAAAAAATAAAATCCATAATTAATTTTGTTTGTTTATATTTTTTGGTTTGTTTGTTTGTTTGTTCATTTGTTCGTTTGTTTGTTTGTTATTCATTTAATTAATTTATTTTTTGTTTGTTTGTTTTTGTTTTTGTTTGTTTATTTAATTAATCATTCACTCATTCATATATATATATATATTTATTTAATTAATCATTCATTATTTTGTTGGTGTTTGCCCTTTTGCTTTTTTTTGGTATTTAGTTGTTTGTTTGTTTCTTTATTGTTTCTTTACTTATTTTTTTACATCAGATTCACATGCTAGATGCATGTGCTGATTCACATGCAAGACGCGTGTGCCAATTCACGTGCTGGATACGTGTGCCGCTAGCATGTGGTGGATAGCTAGCTAAGAGATTCACACGAGTCTCATTATTGCTGTTGCAAGCTAGAGCATTTAGTCGAAATATCAAGAGAATAAATTTCAATTTGATTATTGAGAAGGTTATTGTAACATTATATTTTGATTTTGTTTACATCCGGCACTCACCAAATTTGAAGATGACCAATGAGAGGATATAGCAACCGGTGAAGGAGCCACTGCTCTAGATATATTATCTATAGTCTACCTAGTTATTATGGCTGGTTAGGCTACTATTGCTTTTGTTAAAGCTGAAACGTCAGTTGTTATAGCATATGAAATAGTTACTCCATCATTCCATGGAGAGTGATACTTTTTCTTGTTCTTTGCCCTATATAGTAACAATTCCATGCAAGTTGGCTAGACTCCTATTATAGCTATTGTTAAAGTTGGAACCGTTATTACTTATTAGCGGTTCTTGATCACCTACTAGGTCCTCCTAACACACCCATGTTATTTCTTCCTTCATTCTCAGAAACCCAAGAGTCCAGCAAAGACTCACATCTGGTGGTTGCTAATGGTTTGTGGCTGTTCCGGAGATGTGATTGATGGAAATGCATCATCGTATGATTCTTGCATGAATAATGCTGATTGGCTACTTTTCAAAACCCTAGAAAAGTGTTATTCATATACCCAATTAAATGAATATCTTGCATAACTGTCTAGATATGTGCAGAGGAGCTGACAATTCCACACACTTGTAGCCTTCAATCACATCACCTCTCAACTTACTGGGGCAGTCATTGCATTTCATGGCTGTGGAATTCCTGTATGATGTTCCATATAGCACAGTGTTATGGTTGCAACACATTTTGAATTTTCTCATTTGAAAATGACCTCCACAATTTGTAGCACTATAGCACCTCACTTCATCTTGGGACTTCCCAATGACTGGAAATAGAGAGCACCATAAATAATGACTGATTTTTTAGGTTGTACAATAATATCTAATACCTCCACATTCTTTAGAAAGTACTTCTCCTGCGAATGTAGTTTTATTATTATATTGAAATGCGTAACAGAACCTGAGAGATGATAATTATCTATATTTGGAAAGCAGGATATACACCATTTTGAGGTCAGTAACACTCTACACTGCTTCAAAGCTGGCATCCTAACTATAAGGCACTCATCAGACCATCACCAACTCTCTATAACTTGGACCTAATCACTTCCTGGTATTATAAGACAAAGGTAGTTTAAGGAAGTGGTGGGTCTTTACCTTAAAATAGAAAACACTAAAAAAAACTCGTGATTACAGATATATAGATCCATATCACTATTATGAACTTGATATATATATATAACTTAAAAGATAGATCTATTTGTATGCTCTCCTTTGATGCTAAAATATTTTAAATCATTACAACTATGCCAAAGTTACTGCTGCTGCTTAAGTGGAAGTTCATCAAAACCCGAGTGCCTGATTTGCAACCAGCTGAAATTAGTACTTAAGGCAACATCAAGGAAGCCCAGCTCCAAGCAGGGAGTTTTTTTCATTAGAAGCTAAAACGTGAGTATGTGGTCAATTGCCATGGGTGGACAATCCATTTTAGGAAATTGATTTTCAAGTACTCAAGTGTTAGCGCCTAATGAAAACATGCAGGCAGTGGGGCTTCTTCCTCATACCACAGGCATTTATTTCAGCCATTTTGCAATTGACAATCTGGAGCTAGACCTGTTGCAAATTGTGGCACTCAGGTTTTGAGGCAGCTTCACAGTTTAGCTACAGTAACTTTGGTGTAGTTATACAACCAATATATTTTAGAATAACAAGGGAGCACACAGATAAATTTTAAGCTATATTATATCAAGTTCACAAGTGAAGCATGCCGAATCTATGGAGTTCTAAAGTTGTAACCACACTTTTTGGGGATCTTCTATTTTATGGCTATAGCTGGCTAGCTCTGGGTAACCATTAATTGTCAAAGATCGCACACTTAATGACGACATGGTTTCCAGAAACATGGCAAATGAAATCCGTGCAAAAATATCCTTCAAACAAGTCTTGATCTACAATTAATTTACAATAATGACTAAGGTATATAGCTCTAAGGCATACCTGACTATGGCATAGGAAATCAACTTTGATACATGCATTATTAGTAGTATGTGGTTATGGCCATCTTTACCATATTCCAAACTTGCATGCATTTAACAACCACAGCTAAACAAGATAATGAAAGGCACTCCTAAATGGAGACTGCTTCGGTCATCTTTGTTGTAGTTGCACGGATTCAATAACCATAGTTGGATATTACAGGAAGGAAATAAGTATAAAAAGAGTCTACTCAAAAGCTAACAGCCAGGAACAAAACTCAATTCTAGGAAACCATTATTATTCCTTCAAAATTCAGTGAAGTTTGTAGTAAAGAATACTTTACAGTTACACCACAGTGTAGTAACTGTAGTAATGGGGAAAATTCCCTACATTGAAAACAACCCACAAAGTACTGCGTCCACAGGAAGTTTGAAACCCAAAGTTCAACCAAATATGCTGTCCAATATCAAACAAGTCCATATATTGCATGCTAACCACCAATATAAGACATTCAAGCTATCTTGCTTTTGTCACTAAAATCCATGCTTGGGAAAGTTTTGGATCAATGAAAAAACAGCGTTAAGTCGCCGATCTATAACCAAGGCACTTTAAGTGCTATGCATATATGCATACTATGCATTAGTTCATCCCCCACCCCCACCACTTTTTATAAATCACTGGTGACTTAGCATATTCAATACAGTGGACCCTCAGTTATACGTAAGGCTTGGGACCAAGCCCCTTACGTATAAGTGAAATTTACGTATAAGTGAGGGTCACCTATGAATATGATTAAATAATTACGGTACAATGTATGTACATACAGTATATACATACAGTACATATGTATAAATGTTTATTGTTTAAATGACTGCAATGTTGTTTGCCACTGTCTCTTATGAGAAGCCAATCTATGCACCCTTTTTAAGTGAAGGAGGGTGGTTGATTCGGATTCTTCCTGATGCTCATACCACAGTAGACATTTATCCATCATTTCTGCTGCCTCTGCACTGGATGGAATGCCAAGGGATAAGGATGAATCACTCTCCTCATCCGAACTGTCGTCATGGAGTTCTAGTGTAGCCTGTAATGATTACATGTACATTCGTACAATTTGAATGTAAGATGTGCCATTGCTGGACATAGTGTACATACAGTAATTATTGAGATAAGTTACCTGTTGCAAAATTTCATGATCCGACAGTTCCTGGTGGCTCATTTCATCTGCTCCATGTAGCCAGATTGATATGCTTTCTTACAAAAACGCCATAGCCATCCTGAGCTGGCCTTGAAACATGCATCGTGGGTGTCTGGGTGCAAGTTTCTATGAAACTGGTTTGCCTTCTCACTTAGCAGTGGGCCAGACACAGGCATCCCTTCAATTCTCTTCTGTGTAAACCATAGGAACACTACACAGAAACAGCCATTGTAGTAAGGTACAGTAGCTAGCTAAATGTTTCGTTTTTACTTACCAGCCTTGTCAAGTTGTTCATCATTAGCAGTCCTTACAACCTTTTCTTAGCAATGGTGCTGCTTTCCATTGATAAGTAAAAAGATCTAACTTTGTCCTCTCTCTTTCTTAGGTCACATATTGTTGAAACTCCAACCCCATATTCCCTGGCCAACTGTGAAG
The DNA here is from genome assembly GCA_028752905.1 of Cladorhizidae sp. MBARI D1340-BT2. Classification (NCBI taxonomy): domain Eukaryota; kingdom Metazoa; phylum Porifera; class Demospongiae; order Poecilosclerida; family Cladorhizidae; species Cladorhizidae sp. MBARI D1340-BT2. Next base: position 4,390,289 of record JAQNBH010000010.1, read on the forward strand.
CACTGAAGTCCTTCTTGTCCAGAATCTCTATCTTTTTTCAATAGACATGACAACTCTCTTCCGCTTGACTTTTTGTTCAGCCATCAGTCTAGCTGTTGTAAAAATATTATCCGAAGAGTTCAACGAGTTCAATAGACCCCGCCCATCGAGGGGGGAGAAGGAAGGGAAAAAAGGAAAAAGAAAAAAAAGAAAAAAAGGAATTATTATTATTATTATTTTTTTTTTTGGCCTTGCGGATAATCTGAGTATGCGGATAACTGGGGTGCGGATAAACGAGGGTCCACTGTAACTTCAACACAAGTTGAAACAACACAGGTATGCCAGAAGAGAACATGGCAGAGTAGCACAATAACATAATATTCTATGTATAATTGAGAGCATCCCTCGGTTTATGTGTGTATTATGAGTATGTACATGCAGCCTGGGCACATGGGCCATGCTCCAATACTTAAACTTTATAACAACCATAATGGCAAGACTAAGGCAGATACAGGGTTTAGCACTGAGGTGTAATATTGTAGATGAAGGTCGATTTAGGATAAGTTGTTCATGATAAAAACTTTATCTGGAGACGACTCATGGGAAGTGCATCAAATTTAAAAAAAGTTTCTGAAGGGTAAAACAATAAGTGTCTATATCCAAATTGGATACGTTGGGCCTACTCACTCATGCAACAAATGATTGGAAAGTTTTGGGCCCTATATTTCATTAGCTATAGTCCAAATGATGTTGTATGGAAACAGAGTACACTATAGGGCAGGTACCATAATTAAGACAAGCTAAGTCCCAAGCTTGTGGTATATGATAGGTTGATATGTCCTTGTCATAGATACATAGCTACATCTTGTGACAAGATTTATGCATAACATTATTACATATAGCAGGCATTATGCAAAATAATTTGCATTGTCTAGGGGACTAATGTATAATTGAATTGAGAAACCTATTTATGTTAATATGCATTACACTAGCTCAAACACTGACACTATCACATAACCCTTCTATTGGCCAGGAAAGACAAGCAGTTAGTGCTTTGGTTCCACTTTGCAGGGAGACAAATAGGCATCAACTAGGCATCTAGGTGCAGCTAATTATCTAGGCCTTTTTTCTGGGAATTCTGTGCCTACATAGCCAAGAGCTTAATCCTAGTAAACACAATTAGGCATTAAACTGCTAGGATACGTAATTGTAAATGACACCAGTATCTCCAGCTGCAAATCTTAGATGAAATCACCAGCACTGGATTCGTTTCCTCTAAGTTAGTCAAGAACATTTTATAAACTTTCTCGTATACATACAATAAATTGCTCCCCATGACCACATAAATAATTCCATGAGGTATGATAGCCTAACCTAACTGAACTGGGATGACTTGGACCTTAACAGCAGAGATCTTGGATAGATAACAGAACTTGGTAAGCTGCCTTTAACTCTTCAGGATCGACAGTGGATATAATCATTAGTGCAGGTTCGTGATACATCATATCCCCCTGCCAAATAAAATATCCCATTCCCCAAATAATGTAACCTAGATTTTATATCCCAGGAACCCCCCAGGAATCTTGAGCATAGTCAGGATATTATATCCTCCATAGATGGTCCACATATGGTGTTTTTGCAGTATCAGCTAAAGGTTGAGCTAGGACAAAGGCACTTCAGAGCCAACCTCTCGCTAGCTGAGTCCACTTCTTTTTATCCATGGTGAATCATGGCGGATAGACGGCTGAATCTTGTTTCATACCAATGTAGTCTACTAGCGGTCTGTAACAGGAATATGTGGTTCTGTGAATGCAGCAGCCATTGTCTAAGCCGAATAAAATATTCTAAGCATGTGTATAAATATTGAAAGAATGGATAGAGTATCATAAAATCTGTTTATACAACATAGTGTGACAAAGATGCATTTTAAGGGCAGATTACATTCCCAACAAGAATGGATACAAGGATGGATCTAGGAGATTTAAGAAGGCAGTAACACCAATCTCTTCTGTGGAGGGTGGAAGGGGATTCCAGAACAAAAATGAGTCTGAAATAGGAAGAACCAAAACCAGCCAAAACAGACAAACAAGCGCACTACTTGAGTTTCCCCTATTTGCACACAATAATTTAGAGCATGTTGTCATGCGCAACTGCCAATGTCATTGAGGCAACTTGAGCTCAACATTTACACATGTAATATAAATTTGTGGTCGTTGCGTTTGTATTGTTTTGTTGTGTTTCATTCCATTACTTACTCTTCACAGTGGAAAGAATAATCATGTTATACACACATGCACACACACACACACGAAGATTTTTTTATATTTAAAAAATTACAATAAAGTCGCAAGCACCATTGAAGCTGTTAAAAAAATTAAATAATAAAACTGTACACTTGCTTCTTATATAGAGCTGTAACTTAGCTAATGCATTGGTCTAGGTAGGTTTGGTCCAAATAAGGAAGTCCACAAATGAAATTGCTACCAAGTTTCTAAAGGCACTCTAATATAGAGCTATAAAAGCTGTTTGTTTCTATAATCTATCATGTACACAGAAACATTCACATGTGTTTGCATATATGCGCATGCTCCCTTCACTCTACTCCCCCACCCACCCCACCCATCCCTTCCACACAGACATAGATATTTAGAAAGGTGCTAATGGGCTAAAATGCATAAAAACGATACACTGATATGCATAACTGAGAGTGGGAGAACAGCTAAGAATATTTTAAAATTTAAATTAACATTTTAAATTATGTAAATTTAATGTTTTGGGCAAATATAGCAACAACTTGGACAGATGTTGATGACAAAAAATGACATGTCAGGAGAGTATATGAAGGCGGGCTTTTTAAGGATTGATTAGTTCTTACGATATTAAGGCTTTTATTACAGCCAGTCAGCCTTTTGATTAGTTTATGGGTCGTTGAAATAGTTCTTACGAAGTTATTAGTTTAAGGCGGGCTTTTTAAGGATTGATTAGTTCTTACGATATTAAGGCTTTTATTACAGCCAGTCAGCCTTTTGATTAGTTTATGGGTCGTTGAAATAGTGACAACCATCCTGGGACACTGACGAATTTTTGTCCATTTCCTGATTTCCATTTTTAGTTACCTTTGTCCCACTTTAGTGAGCTTTGTGGTAAACTGCATCTCCAAAGATTGTGATCTCAACTTGTCTAACACCTCACAGGTGGTTTGCAAATATTTGATCCGATCATGATGGTCTATAATATATACACCAATGCTGCTGCTGCTATAACTACATGTCAACTGTGGATTGTACCAATAGCTTTCTCATACCCATATAAGGAAGCTTGTTTGTTATTGTAAGGAAAATCACCAAAGGCTATATTGGAACTAAGATGTGCTCTTGAAGCATGTGATTGTAGAACTCAGCTAGCAGTACAGTTACTATCTCAGTTTACTTTTCATAAGTTCAGTGATTTGACAACTATAACACACTCTGTCTATCAACTGAATGATACTGTCAGGATATATATAGCTAAAGGATGTGATACAGGAAAAGGGGTGTGCACCAGGCACACGATGTAAAAGGTAACAATAGGCCCTTCCAGTTGAAGGAGTGGTGGTGGTGGGGGGGGGGGGGGGGGGGGGGGAAGGGGACAAAACCACAGTCAGACAGAATAGTCCAAACCACAAACCCAAAGCACACATATATCACAGTTCAGTAGAGCAGTCTGCTCGCTTCTTAGCTTTAAACTTCTGGTGAATATCAATAAGGAGGTTGACAATGTTTTGTTGACCTTTGTATGCCTGAATGTTGTTTGCCATTTGGATGTATCGCTATTTTATTCTAGGTTAAGGTACTGTAAATCATCAACTGTGCATTGGTTTTTTGACAAATCGATATTTCAACTGGTTAAGGTGTCTTTTGATAGTTTTTGACAATATTGAACTTCATCAAATAGTTTATAGTTCCAACATTGTTTCTGCCAGCCATTTATTTCCAGATTGGTATAGTTTCCAGCATACACCTTCTTTCTTGATGATTACCCCATTACTGTTTCCCTCATCGAGTGCCCAACAGATCAGTTTCCATTCATAAGGGCTTGTGGTCTGACATGATTGAGAAATTTCTCCCATAGATGTACTGGTGAAAATGTTTTAGCCCAAAGATAATCGGTAGTTCTTCTTTATTCAGCTGTGAATACTTTTTTCCACCTCATTCAGTGTATGCGAGGCATAAGCAATTGGTTTCTCAATACTACCTTCCATAACATGATAAGAACTCTAACTCCATATGGTGAAGCATCAGACAACATGGAAAGGGATTTCATTGGATCATAGTGCTCTATCTCAAATACTTTTGTCTCAGCAGCCCTATTTACATTTGTTTCTCTTATAAGGGTGTCAATTTGCTCAATATGTCCTTCAGGTAGTAAGCATATTAATTCACTGTTCCAAGGTATGACGGCAGCTGTGACACATTCTGATGTGCAGTTGCCTCTTTGGTTGCTCTTATTTTGGCATCAGTTAGTTGTACACATTCTGAATGGAGTGACCCAGGTATTATACCCCCTCGAATAGAAATTGACATTTCGTTTTCTTTAGTGTGTGGTCTTGCTCATCCAAATAAGTCATCACTCTGTCGATATTCTATATAATGCTCTTCTTCAGATTTTACTCTAACCATGATGTTATCAAGGTATACTACCTTTGAAGGAATGTCTTAGCAAACTTTCTATGGCCCGTTGAAATATGGCTGGTGCAGAGTGCACACCAAACGGTAGGCGATTGTAACAAAACAAACCCTTGTGGGTATTGATGATAATGCTGTCCCTTGAATCCACATAGAGAGGAACTTGTTGGTAGGCAAGGCAATATCAAGCTTTCCTCCATTTGGTCAAGAGAACAAGTGTTCAATATGAGGTAAAGGGTTGATGTCCAGCTTTGCAGCTTTGTTTACTGTGAGGTTTTAGTCCCCACAGATTCTTGCCATCAGTCTTTAGCACCAGGCCAATTGGGGCTTCCCAATCAAAAGCTTGCACTGGCTAAATAATTCCATCTGCTTGTTGACGATTGATCTATCTTCTCACATAAGGCATGAGATACTGGATATACCTAGCAGAATCAAGGGGTTGCATCGTGCTCCAGATGCAGTTTTGCTTCAATATTTTTGCCTTTTCCATGCTCGGGATAAAAAAGTGCTTTGTGTTTTTTCTTCAAGTGAACAATTTGTTGCTGAATAATGGACAGATATAATCTTCCAATTCAACTTAATATGCTCAGCCCTTTAAGCTTGGTCCAGATCCTTGACAATGAGGACAACTTGTTATACCTTGTACTGTGCTTTGAATTTGATTGTTCACAGCTGTTGTCCAGAATAGGTATGCATGCAAGTTGTAGTAGATTGCATCTTTCGAAGAACTTTCCAAAAGTTTCGATATGTTGTCTCGCTAATGAGGGTCATGGCTGCACCAGTATCCACTCCCTTCTGTGGTTGGGCTTCATCGTTAAGCAAATTTACCAGGTATGGCCTTGCCTTTTACATAGTTTGGGCTTTGGGTATTGTATGAGTCATCGCACTTCTCCAGATCCACCCAAGGAGTATATAGGCTTCTTCTCAGGTTTCCCTTTGGATTGTAATATTTTTGAGCGGCATACTCTTGCAAGATGACCAGGTTTTTTGCAGCAATGACAGAGTTCCTCCTTGAACTTGCATCCAGATGGTTTGTGTTTGCCACCGCAGCAGTAGCAGTCCCTTGGCTGACCCATAAAGGGTGTTAAACTTTGTTATATTGTAAGGTTTGGTGGTTCCAACAGCCTAGATGTGTAGTAGACTTCACTTGGTTTTCGCAATGTTTTTGCACTGTTCTCCACTAGTTCTGTTGGAAGTTGAATCTCTCAGCGATCTGCACTTGAGTTGGTTCCAAGTGCATTTTCGGTGCTGTCGTAATTTCATCAAATTTTTTTTAACCAGGTTCTGCAGGATTCATCACGTCACTTAGACGAGCATAATTATGTAGATGCTCTGATGGAGGATAGCAGTGTATCTACTTGTAGCTCCTCAACTATATGTAATGCGATCTGAAAAAAGGGTCCACTTCGCCCCAAAACTAATTTTGCACTAGGACCTACCAAGTTATGATACTTGTTATTTTCATAAATTACCTCAGAGGCATCTTGGGTCATTG